>JAHBCN010006650.1:0-47697 GCA_019359885.1 Listronotus oregonensis
TTTTGAATAAAAAAAAAAAAAAAAAAAAAAAAAATTAAAAAAAATGACAAATTAAAAAAGAAAAGTATTATTTCGGAAAAAAAATAAAAATTAGTCCCAACGCCTTTTTTGGGAACACCCTTAAAAGTCAAATTATTAAAAGTGGGTTTCCCTTTAAAAAAATTTAAATTTTTAAGTGCCAAACTTTTTTAAATTAAAGTAAATTTTTTTTAAAAAGACCATATTAAATGGAAACCCCCCTTTTATTAAATTAAATTAATAAATTATATATATATATATATATATATATATATATATATATATATATATATATATATATATATATATATATATATATATATATATATATATATATATATATATATATATATATATATATATATATATATATATATATATATATATATATATATATATATATATATATATATATATATATATATATATATATATAATAATAAAATAATATATATAATATATATATATATATATAAAAAAAGGAGCCATTGGAAGCTCAGAAACTATAAAAGGTAGAAAAGCGGTTAAAAAAACAAAATTTAAGAAAACTGCGTAACTAATATAAAGACGCCTGCTGCATACTTTTGACTTTTTTGGTTTTGAGTTAATTTAAATAAACTTAAAGACAGCATATTTGATAAAGCTTTGTAAATTATTGGTTAATATATTTTTAAATTTTTAACAACTATATTATAGCGACTTTTATTGTAGAAATCAATTATTGCATCAGATTTTTAATTTCGACATTTTGGTTATTCTAAATTATCATCAACTTTATTTTTCCCATAAACAATATATTGGGTTTTTTTATTTTTAAACTTATCATAAAAAACCTTTTTATTAATGTATAACAAGTTAGTACTGCTTAAGGAAAAATTGTTATCGGATCGCCATGGTAATAATATTATTTTTTGTTATATTTAATAAAAATATTTAATACAGTATTTACAAGAAGTTCAAGATAATATTAACAATCTTTGACTAAAAACCGAGATAAGTCAACAAAACAATAAAATAACTTAAATTAATAAGCACGACATATTTAAAAAAAACAGTACTTGCCATGCATCGAAGTGTATTTCTGTTAGTTTAGGCAAAAACTTTTCGCCCTTTCCTTTTGAGCCTCGCCAGATTTAAAAGTGGTTAGTAAGAAAATGGTGTTGATGATGATTTAAAATAGCCGAAACGTCACTAAAAATATTAGTCGTGAACAAAAAGCGTACGCCAACACAGTAAAAATTTTATTTTAAAGAGAATATTGGGAAATAGTGAAGGAAAACCATTTAATAAGGTACTCATTTAAAAACAGAGGATAATAAATACGAAAATGTTTACCACTAAGGTCAAACCAAGATGTTTCTCTTTACAATTTTGGGAATTTTTCTTTAGAAAAGCAAATAGTTATTTTTTGTTATTTACTTTTAGCTAAACATATAATTACGCAATCATTTTTCCATGACATTTATTCTTGAACTAATAAAATTCTAAAGGCCCAAAAATATAACACGAGTCATTTATGATATCTAGATAAATTTAAATTTTGTCAAAAATGAGACCTATAAAAAATATGTCACCTTACAAAAATTACTTTTGTAAAAAATATGATAACGGTCATTAATGGGATCTGTCACGAATATCACTCTTGTCAAAAGGATTACACCCACCAAAAATATAATGCTTTTCAAATATTATATAGGGCCCAAAATAGGATCTATTAAATATTTTATTTTGGACCTATTTTTGTATGCAAGAGGTACTTCTGACATACTGCAAAAGTAATTTTTTTTTAAATTTCTAGTACGTCAGTTACAAAAATTTAGTCAACTATTACAAAAGACCCAAAGGTCAAAAAAGAGATGAAAGGGCAGCAAATCAGAGCTTCGTAGTAGCCCTGATACAATAAGGATAAAAATTTATATAGTGTATATGTTTGGATTACAAAAATGTTAATGTGGTAAGTAATTTTAGATCACAAAGGTAGACAAATTAAAAAAAAAACACACACTTTTAGGCATATGATAAGTTAAAGTCAAACTACACAAGATTATTGATACCTAAACCTATAACCACTTAAATAACACTAAGCCTGAACTTGTTTAAATAATTTAATTTTATTTCTTATAGTAAAAGACAAATCTAGGATAAATAGCTATTAACCAGACTAACTATAACTAGGAATTCTACTTATTTTAAATAATCATGGATATTTTCATTAAACTTTTATAACATATAAAAATTACTTATTCCAGCAGGTATATTTATTTTCTGTTCTTTTTTATTAAACAAACATTTTGCCAGGATGATATAGACTTACAAGAACAGCAATACATTTTTCATATTGCTGTTCGTTTACGATATCGGCGCTTGTATATTTGTTCTGACTTAAAATATCAAATGTTAGATACACTCTTGGAACACATCTCAACTTGTTTAATATTTCCTTGTGAACAAGGTTTCTTTGGCAGGTGTATTATAAATAAAGGTTGAATGATCTTGAACATAAAGGGGTTCGAACTGCTAAAAAAAGTTGTTTTTATTTATATACCTGAACTCAGCTAAAAAAATTCTTGTTTTTTTTTACAAACTAAAAAAATATCTCTCATAGACTAACTGTACTTACCATTTTAAGTCTAACAAAAGCGTTTTTAAAATATCTAAATATTTTTTATGTTTAGTTCTGTTCATATCCTTAGAAAACTGGTATTAAAAGTTGCTAGAATATAACAAAAAAAAGTATGTTTTTAACAGAAAATTTAAATTAGGAGCATAAAGAATATTGAAAAATAAGTACTCGTCAAATAAACCACAAAGCCGCATTAAGAAACAACAAATCATTCATTAAAAGCCGCTTTTACAATGTCGTGTCAATACAGGGTTTAAACCAAAGTGTTTTAAAAACCAGAGCTCTGTCATTGTTAATAGGCAATGTCAACACATGTCATCGGTAATATCTTGTTTTTAACTATTAAGAAATTATTAATTACGTATTTAATATTACCATAAAAACCCCAATCAGTAATTTAGTTATCGGGTATTTTCAAAATTTTATTTACACTCAGCGCATGCTCTTGCTAATTCATTCGTTCTGGTTATCAATGCAAATTTTTATTACACGTGAATTTGGCCTTGTGGGTTAACGCGTTTGTTTCCTTGAACTTCTAAGGTTAAATCCGCAAGGAACATATATTTTTTTTACTTTATTTCTTTTTTTTTAAATATTGCTTAAAAAAACTTTAAAATAGTGATAAAGCTGAACATAGATATTTACACCTAACATTTAAGGAAAACCTTAACGACGACGAAAATGACTTTTTTTTAGTTGCGTGCGCCGAGTACTTACTTTGCGCATGCAAATGAGTGCGCAAAGTTTAACTTTGCGCACGCATTTTCACTCTGCATATTTTGCATTTTTTTTAATGTATTAATAACTTCGGTATAATATAATATTAAAAAAAAGGGTTCTACCTATTCTTTTATTGTGCTTTCTTGAATCTTAGATACATTTGGCGCTTAGTAAATATCCCATATCAATTTTCTTTTATTGTCATTTTAATATTTTTCCATGCACCATGTATTTCATAGACATCATGCTAAACAATAAAAAATCAAAGAATTTTTCTTGTTGCTGCAGCAACCAGTACAAACATTTTCTAATGTTATGGAAGCATGAAAATTCGGTAAAAGTTTAAAATAAGTTTTAAGAATGGAGGAAGAATTGCCAGACGATGTTTTAAAAGCCGCAAGTTTGGCCAACTTAGAGCTCCCTGCCGGCAAAATCAAAAGAAAAGTACGAGAAACAGTATAATTAATTTGAAACATTCTGTGAAGAAAAGGCGTTAGAACTTTGAAAGAGGAGGTACTTTTAGCCTATTTTCTCAAATTAAGCAAGGAATTTAGTCCAAATACTTTATGGTTTTATAAGTTAGCAGCATTTGTTAAGAAACAAAATGTATGCTTTGGCCAAAAAAGGGTTAGAACTTTGAAAGAGGAGGTATTTTACCCTATTTTCTCAAATTAAGCAAGGAATTTAGTCCAAATACTTTATGGTTTTATGTTAGCAGCATTTATTAAGAAACAAAATGTATGTTTTTTAAAAAGGCAAGGATTAAAAGAAAAGAAATATGTACATTTATTAATGAAGCACCTGATGAAATATATTTTATTTGGAGTTATTTTAATTATTACATTAAATTTAATTTAAACGGTAAAAATTAATATTTAAAATTCCAAGTTGCGGTATTTAAAAAATGCCTATGCGACAACTCGGGTTTCCGAAAAATTCCATTTTTTAAAATTTTCTTCAGAAAAAAGGACTAACTTAGTAAAGTAAAAAAAAAAATTGTGCCGAAACATTACTTTAGGTCTGGAAAACCTGTTTCTAAATGGTAAAAAAAAAATTCAAACAAAAATGTTTTTTTGGAAATTTTTTTTCCAAATTTTGGTAAAATTAAATTCTAAACCAATTTTCCTTATAAAATTTTTCGATATTTTGACAAATAAGGGGACTTTCGGTCAACCGACCTAACAAAATTCAAATTTACTGCCAAATAACAAATGACAATCGGGATCGTTAAATTGTTTCTGAGGTTTTAAGTGATGCAGAGTTGATGTGCGAAACGATTTTTTTCTAAACGTCATAATAATTTTTTTTTTCCCTATGTCGAAATCTACTTTATATATATATATATATATATATATATATATATATATATATATATATATATATATATATATATATATATATATATATACAGGGTGAGTCAACGATAGAGTAAAGTTCATTATTTCATTGGTTTCAAAAGTTAATGAGAAAATAGTAAATACAAAAGATGTAAAGATTCTTAGGATGCACAATTTAAAATTATTTTAAAGTATAAGGGTGGTAAAAAAAGCGTGACGAATAAAACAAAATTTTTTTAAATGAAACACCATTTTTAAATTTTTGTTTTGAATTCCTTTTAAATTTTCAACTTTTTTTATTAATAATAATGCATACCTAAACCTTATTTTTCCAATATTTCAATTTTTCTAAAAAGAAAATAATTTTCACATTGCAAAAAAATTATGATAGCGCCATTATTTTTGAAGGTAGATCATTTTTATTTGATATTAGCGTTATTCAAGATGACGTAAAGATATATGCAACGGAATTTTAAAGATGCTACAAAATAAACGAATAAATTTGGATCAAAATTAAAATCTCGATTTTTTTAAATGGCGCACCATATATATTATTATTTTTTCTAAGAACTTACAAAAACCCACAACTTTTATTAAGTATTCATATACCTATTTTTAATATTTTGGGTTTATTTAACTTTTCCAAACCCCCTTTTTTCTGTCTAAGACTATTGCTATAACATTATTGCCATGACAAAATGACATTGTCAAATTTTAACCTGACATCTGAGTAAATAAATTCGGAAAATTTTGGTATTAGTAAATTAAAAAAAAAAAAGTATATTTTCCTAAACTGAATTAATTGAATTTTTTTATATGGGTGAGGCGCAAAAATTATTTGTTGGCAGTAAGACTTTACAAGGCGAAGTACCCTAATAGACGTGTACCGACTAGGCAATCCTTCAGTGTTTAAGGAACGGTTTAATGCTAGTGGTAGTATTGAATATGAAAATGGAAAGTGGTAAACCGAATGCTACCAATGAGGAAGAAAATTGGAAATTTTCTTCAAGTTCAAGATAACCCCAGGTCAGGGCCGTCAAGTGGGTAGTTATGTGATACATCCCAACCTACCGTTAACCGCACCATTAGAAAACACAAATATCATCCCTTCCCATGGAACTACACCAAGAACTTTAGACCCATTTTGAACAAAGGGAAACTTCTGCACCGTTATAAATGAAGCAATAGAGGCCGATCCAAATTTTTGTCTAAAATAATGTTTTCCGATGAAGCTATTTTTGGGAGTAATGGTGCAGTTAATCGTCATAACATGCACTATTTTCAACAGTTAATCCAATCTGGGTACGGGAAGTGCAAAACCAAAACCATTGGTCACTTAATGTGTGGTGGGGAATAAAACACTTTAAGTTATTGGACCATATTTTTTTCGCGAAACAATTAACGGGCCTAGATATTTAAACTTTTTGCAGAATGATTTACCTCAACTTCTTCAAGAATTTGATAACATTGAGATCCAACAAATGTGGTTTCAGCAAGATGGAGGCCCCGGGGAACCATCGAGAAGTTCGAGAATTTTTAAATAATCATTACCCACGGAAATGGATCGGTAGAGGTGGATTCATTGATGGCCCCTTTGATCATGTGACTTAACACCACTAGATTTCTTTTTGTGGGGATATGTTAAAGATCGTGTTTAGTGAATCCCCTTAAAACACCAGAAGAGTTGGAAAAAATAGGATTGGGACGCGTGCAGGAGAATAACACCGTTTACGCTAAGGAACGTCCAAGAAAATATACGAAAAAGACTAAACTGTTATCCAAGAAAGGGCATATTTTTGAACATTTATTGCGCCATAATAAAAAATTAAAAATAAGTTAATTTGTAGTAATAGGTATTTATTATTATTTACTTTTTCTGTGAATTTAAAATTTAAAAATGGCCAACTAATGTTATAGCAATAGTCTTAGACAGAAAGAAGGGTAAATATTGGAAAAGTTAAAATAAATCGCAAAGTTTTAAAAAAAATAGGTATATGACATACTTTATAAAAGGGGGTTTTTGTAAGATCTTTCAGAAAAAATAATAATATATATGGTGCGCCTTTTAAAAAAAAATCGAGTTTTTCAATTCAAAATGATCCAAATATATTCGTTTATTTTGAACACCCCAGCATCTAATTAAAATTCCGTTGCATATATCTTTTACGTCATCTTCGAATAACGCTAATATCAAATATGAGTGTTTTCTACCTTCAAAAATAATGGCGCTATCGTAATTTTTTTGCAAGTGTGAAAATTATTTTTTTTAGAAAAATTAAAAATATTGGAAAACTATTAGGTTTAGGTATGCATTATTATTAAAAAAAAAGTTGAAGTTTTAAAAGGAATTCAAAACAAAATTTAAAAAATAGGGTGTTTTTTTTTAAAAAAAAATATGTTTTATTCGTCACGCTTTTTTGAGCCACCCTATTCTTCATAATTTTTGGGAAACCAATGAAATAATGAACTTTACTCTATCGTTGATTTCACTCTGTTATATATATATATATATATATATATATATATATATATATATATATATATATATATATATATATATATATATATATATATGTATATATATTTATTTGTAAATTAGAAAGAATTAGCTGTTACAGATCCGTTGGGTCTTATGCATTTTTTTCAAAAAATATAAACACAAAAATGTCAAAGTATATCTATCTACCCCTAAACCCATCACTAGACATGTTTTGTGCATAAGTCACAAAAATATATCTTGGTTACTCATTAAAAAATATATATTATCTTCAAAAGTAAATATTATACTTTAGTAGATACTCAATAAAAGAAACTTACTTATAAGGTCCTATTACTTTCAAACTTGACCCGAGTTAGAAAACTCTATTATTGGAAAAGGTAAAAATATATTTGATATGGGAAAAGTTTTGAGACAAAACATTGCGATTCATATGTGAAGGAGATTGGAAAATGGCTTATAATAAAAGTTCTGGGAGTTATATTTGTTTGAATTGCGGATGAAAACGTATGTGAGTTAAAGATAGGTTTGTGTATAAAGAAAAATTATTTTATTGTTAGAAACATGGCAAAGTATTAAATTTTCATGACGCAATAACATACAGCACCCAAGTAAAGAAAAGGATATTTACTTTTTTTACAGGTAAATAACATTTATTTATAACAAATGAGATATACGTGCCATAATGTATTATTAGAAATAAAATAGTATGTTTACATTTAATTATTATATTTAATAACTTAAAATTTCGTATGAATGCCTTAAAATTAACACGTAGAAACTTTTAGTTTTATGAAAACTTTTTTGTCTTTCAAGCAAACAATTCGTTTTTTTTTTAAATAAAATCTGTTTGACCATTTGTTTTTGGAATAAAACAAAACACATAGTTTACGGTTTTAAGAGGGTATTCTAGTCCATTATATTTCCATGGTTAAGATACTTCAAAAGATCCCCTTAAAGGGATTTTTCGAAATTCTTATTATTTTAAAAGTTATAGGTTAAGTTGTTGTTCAGCGCAATCAAGCTAGAATGGAAAGTTAAAACTTTATACGCTTAAAACTACTTTTTTTGAAACATTTGCCACAAAATCTCAAGTTCTAATTGACCGATTTGTATGAAAATTAGCACGAATATGCTTTATATATATATATATATCTCCATAACAGGAAACAAAAAAATGAAAATGGTCAATTTTAACCATTTTTAAAAATTAGAAAAAGTTAAAAAACAACTAAAAAAAACCTACCCCAGTTTTGAGAAACTGCCATTTTGCGAGAATTTTTTCAATATTTTTTTTTTTCTATAATGACATTTGTACTAATACAGAATCTACCATTTTTTTATTTTTTAAATGACCAGAAGAGGGGTAATCGTGATAAGATGGACAGGTTCTTTTTTCCTTTTACTTTAACGGGGTGTAACTTTGTAAAATATGTGTTTTTTTTTGTTGATTTTCATTATGAATTCTTAAAAATAAATAAAAAAATGTACAGCCAAAATATTACTGTTGTTTTAACCACCGTCAAAAAATGCACGAAATTTAGGCTTGTAGACTAGAATATCCTCTTAAGAAATGCTTTAGCCGATATAATTATAAAAGTTACCATGAACTTTTAAGACTATTTTAAAATATCTAAAAATAGTCTTAGCACCGTTACTTAAACCATGAAAACCTAACTGTTTTAAATCAAAAAATTTTAAGGAAAATACTCGCTAAAGAACGAATTTTTTTTCGGGAAATTATTAATGACAATAACTAAAATATATTTTAATTTTTCTAATATTATTTTTGTTTGTCCTGTATAACTTGTTTTTACGAATCATTTATTTATGGCTTCCTATTTAGCCAACCACTAAAAGTAATGTAATGCCTGAAAAAACGATGATATAAGAAAAAGGATAATCATATCCTATAAAATTGTAACCGATTTTTCCCCTATTAGTTTTTCTTGCGTATCCGTTGTTTTTAGACATTTTATTTTATAGACACAATAAAAAATAAACTTTTTTTTTTGATAGTCTGGAACTAGTTATTTCTTTTAAGGCAATTATTTCTGATCAATTAAGTATTTAAAACCCTACTCTTTTATTAGTAAAAAAGTTATGTTAAGTTTTTATGTGTTATTGGTTAAAAATACTTTAATGTTTTGGGTCTTTTAAAACCGATAGTTCTGGTTAGAAAAATGTTTGGCTCGTAAAATTTTGTAAAAGATATAAGTTGTTAAAAAAGCCTAATTATTATACAGGGTGCTCAGAAAATATGTAAACAATGTTTTCTAACAGATTTTTAAAGCCAAAATACGTCAATTTAAGCCAAATTAGTTATATTTAAAAATGCTTTGTAGAAGCGTCAAAAATTTTAGGAAAAACTGTTTTTTTTATAAATTTTTGGTAAAAACGATCGTTTTTCTTAATATGTTTTAACTCGACACTTAATTAATAAGACTTAATATTAAAAGACAAAACTGTTACGTGCGAACTTCCATAAGATAACAACAAAATGGTGACCCTAACTGCTTTGATATAGTTCAATGGATTACATTGTTGCAAACTTGCTAAAAACTTTAATTAAATGAGAAATGAATGATTTTTTTTTAAATTTTGAACATTTTTAAAGAATTAGATTTTATTTTTAAAAGTGTATGCTGCAAAAAAGTGGTAATTTTATACACTTGCTTAAGTAATAGCAAATAGCCATAGTAGAGGCAATTTTAGAGTAAACTAAATTAATTTATATTCACCTATTTGGATGATACAAATTTGCCATAAAATTTTGTATATGTATTTTTCAGACACCCTGTATAAATTTACTTTCAAATATTCTATAGCCAATGTACAAATGGGTTTCTTACATAATTTTTAATTTTAAACCCTCTCCCTTCATTATCTGTCACGAACGTGTCAACCCAACAGCACCCAAAACTTTAAATCTCATCTCAAATAGTTTCAGTGGCCGTTTTCGCCACAAGTCCGGTTGTGTTGTTGAAGATTGGGACTGGGATTAAACATATTGGTCTAAGTTTGTTTCATTTTCCAACAGTTTGCTTCAAACTTAATTTGACTGTTCACCCTCGGAATTTCTATTGCGATAGGGAGAAATCTCCAAGAAACTTTATTAAAAACGCTTTATTAAATTTACAGTGGGTATTTTGTATTTAATATTTCTTATAGTAAAATCCATTAACTTTTTTTAAAATTTATATGAAAATCATAATATAGTAGTTTTAAAAGCAAGTAATCCAAAATTTTAATTTTTGTTTATGTATATATCTATAGCGATGATGGCGATATCGACCCGAGAGGGATTGCAAGCAGAAATATATATTAAACTAAAAAACATGACACGTTGTTCACAACACAAAACTGTTGGAAGACCTATTGTCTATAAGTCAGGGCAATAGCATAAACATTATTTGAAGACCCCAAAAATAACTTTTGGAATCTCAATTTCTCTCCAGTACAAAGAGGTTTCAAACAGAATCCGAAACTTGACTGTAGCTTTTTGTTTTTAATGGACACATGTTTACATATTTACCATTAAATTCTATACTTTTTTCCATCATTGTTTAAGAGTCTGACAGTGCCACTTTTAAGTCGTGTTTAATAAAATAACATATAATATTGATAAAAAAAAAACTTTCCAATGCATTTTTTTTTAACATTTGTAATAGTAATTTACGTTACAAGGCCGGGAAATGGTCTATTAAAATACAAGTCTAGATGTTTTATGTGTATCATACAACATTTTATTTCATACTATTTTATCTTTTTTTTAATAAGTAAATTGAAGTGTAAATATTTGGATAATATAAATAATATGTTAGTATTGTTAAAATAAGGTAATTAAGGTAAATGAAGCTACAATAAGATAAGTTGTTGATCTAGTTATCTTTAAATTGGTTGCTTACAGTGACAAAATAGCTTGATTGTCATTTAGTTTTGTTTGTTAGTTTAGCGTCCCTTTTATTAATAATAAGAATAAAATAGATGCGGAATTTTCGTAAAAAAATTCTGAAGCGACGGCGAAATTTATCCCGGCCAAGTCTTTTGGAAAATATCAAAAAGAATATGAGATATTTTGTGAATGGTGCAAAGCTTACAATGTAGAGAAAACAGTCAACGAAAATATTATTTTGGCTTACTTCTTAGATGTGGTAAGTGTAATTAGCTTTATTGGTTCTTTGTAGTCAAAAAGTCCGGTAGTTTAACATTGTGGAATAAATACTCTATAGTAAAATCAATGTTGATGGTCAATGAGAACGTAGATAGCTCCAAATTTTCGAAAGTAATAGCTTTTCTAAAAAAAGAGTCGGTGGGTCATCAACCAAACTAGTCCAAAGTGCTAATCGACAGATTTATAAAGGAAGCGCCGACAGAGACATTTTTTTTAATAAAGGTTTATAAGTAATTTTATTGTAATTTGCATAATAAAAATTGCTTAGAATTAACCCTAGTGATGTAATGTATCATTTCGGACTCAAACTGACAACATAATGTAGTATATTAAGGTACAGTATAAAATAAAAAAGTATAAATATCAAGTCGAGACATTATCACGCAGAATGACACTCGGCCGTAACGGCCGAGTGATGATCGCCTTGTTAAATTTAGCAATGACTGACATTTTGTTAAACATTCTAAACCGTTGTTAACTTTTAACAATTGCTAAGTCCATTGCTAAATTTAACAACGCGATCATCACTCGGCCTTTTTAATTGAAACGGTTTTTATCAAACAACAAGGTCACTTTTTGAGCAATCATAATGCCAAGAGTCAATAATGGTATGTCGTTCTCTTAAAGAGACGGTTAAGTGAACACTTTCGCTATTCCAAAAGACAGTAGTCGTTACTTTAACTACCGAAGCTACAACCTTTGCTTCTTTAGTGTCAGAGAGTTTAAGTGGTAGTCCAGACTTAATCTTTTTAATTTTGGCGTAAAATGCTGACCCACGTTTTGTCACCTTTATCTTGGTAACGCCTAAAAAGCTCAACAGAGACTTCACACAATGCTGTTTTCATTCCATAGTCAACAAGGATGGTTTATTTGTCACTACCAACACCAATGTGTAATGTGTAACATTTTAAATTCTTCTGTTGGCAAGAACAAGGCCGTTTATCAGATCACTGTCGGTTTTTGTTTTTGGACACCCTTATTTACAAGAAATGTAAGTATTATGCGTTGGGCAAATAGAAACAATTAGTGATTATGGCATTATACAGAAGAGTGCATAATGCCATAATTACTAGATACCCCATTACAAGAATAATAGGATGAAATTGCGCCCTGATTTAATTTGGCCAATGTCAATTTAAACAAGGCACTATATTTGTTACCTGTGTATAATTACAAAAATTACGTGTAAACAACCAGCAACATATTTTTATGAGTTTATCATGCTTATGTTGCCTATACAGGGTAAGTATGTGAAGGGAGACCCCGTTTATTGCTTTAAATAAATATTCAAATTATGAAAAAATGTTTCGTATAAAAATATTTTGGTTTTGCTGCTCTATATTTTGCGAACAACGTTATGTATATAGGGTGTATCAAAAAGACCGTACAAGGAAAAAATTAATTTTTTTAAATGACTCCCTATATTTTTTGTTACATTTTTGTTTCCTGAATTAAATTCTAGATATTTTTTATTTGACATATTATATCCCTATATTTAATTGTTTACGAGATATTCGCATTTAAATACAAATTTTGAATGGAAGAATCCGCTCATCTCTGAATGTTGTTTTACGTTTCTATGGTTTTCGAGGTTTTTGTAGATTGACAAAACAGCCATAGTAATGATTAATAAGTAATCAGATATAACATGACGAGTAGAAATATGCTTAACCTTAAATAAGAGGAATTGATTTTTAAAAAAAATTTACAGATTAATAAAAATGTGGTTTTAACCTTTTTAGCTAGTTACTATGGTTATTATGCCACCCTTAAAAAACCTCTGAAACCATAAAAACGTAAAACAACATTATTTTTTTTTCTTTTAAATTTGTATTAATATGCGAATATCTCGTAAACAATTAAATATATGGATATGATATGCTGAATAAAAAATATCTAGAATTTCATGTGGAAAACAAAATGTAACAAAAAATATAGGGAGTCGTTTAAAAAAATGAACTTTGTCCTTGTACGTACTTTTTTATACACCCTGTATACATAACGTTGTTCGCAAAATATAGAGCAGCAAAAACCAAAATATTTTTATTTAAAACGTTTCTTCCCAATTTGAATATTTAAAGCAATAAATGGGAGGTCCTACTTCACAGACTTACCCTGTATAATAAAAAATATATTATTTTATACAAGTTGAATAACAAATTAGTGTGTCAGCCACTGTGGGCGTCACGACTAAGTTGAATTTGTTAAATAACACTAATTACTGGCTTTTTAGCTCCCGAATTCTTGACAGGAGCCAGTCCGCAGAGAGTTCTGACATCAAAGAATCATCCGGACGTAATTTCCCGGCTGTGGAATCCATTTTAATTAACCTGTAGGACCCTGGGGAAAAGTTGTTTCGAACTTTCCTTTTGCGGGAACAAATACGGGTATTGCCGAATGCGTCGACGTGTAACATTTAAATCAGCCGAGCATGCGGACCCAGTGCTGCCACGCGAGTTCCGACATCCTAGTGTGTATTGAATATCAGGGACGTAACAAAAGATTAAGATACTTTAAATAGTACTAGAACAAGTTCTTAACTAATATCAGATGGCTTTAAAGCCTATATTTATTCCAGGGAAATCCAAACGCTTCAATCACATTAAAGCTAATTTACTTAAAATATAATTTTTTTATGACATTAAATCTGTTTGTTTGCTTAAATCATCGGTTAAAACTTGTATAACATTTTTTTTCCTATTATTTTCTTAGCGAAATATTTTCTCTTTGCCAAACAGTTTGCTGCCAATTCTCCTCTTGATCCTTTTGCTACATTTCCTAACCTTCAGTTACTTGTGCCCTTTATTAAATGTCCAAACTATATTATGTATAGATAAGCAGATCAATAGTAAGTATAATTTTTTTCTTTAAATACAAAATAATCTTTTGGAATGATTAGGACGATACAAGCAATCGTTTTTAAGACTATGCGAATCACTTATAATAAGCGCATTTTTTTTTAAATAGCTACAAAGCTATAGTTTAACCTTATTAAAGAATCCAAAATTTATTCTTATAACAGAGACGTATCTCTTTTTCTCAGTCGTTTCCAAGTTAATAAAAATTAAGCTACCAAATATTTAAATATGTAAAAAATAAAATTATTTATGACTGATGTAAACTGTACGTCAGTCATGATGTTTTTCTACATATTTACAAAATGACAAAACGTTACAAAAGATCTACAACGGATACCTTTTTTATTTGTTACACATAACTGAAATAGACTAATTATCTTAGGACTAAGTTCCAATATTACTTCGTTGATGTAAATAAAGCAAGAAGTTTCTTGTGTCACGAAACAAGCGCAGCTAATTCGAAATATAAAAACATTTTAGATCTTCATATCAGCTGATATGCGAACTTCCCGGTGTTTTCTGTAAAATTATTATTTTTTTCTGTTATTAGGTATGAATATTGATAGAGTCAGTATCCTTTTTTAATTTAAAATGTTTCATATTTAGTTAATATTAAACCGATTTATCTTATAGTTTCGTCTACAAATCTGGATTTCTTTTTGTTTTTGCTCTTCTTAAAATGAAGAAAAGTTTTTATACAATTAAAGCAAAAAGTCGGAACTACCCAACTAACCTAGTTATGGTGTTTATGTCTTATATCAGAATCTACTGAGGCTACTGTCTAATATCTGACGAGAAAAGGCTTTTCAAGCAGCACCTAGAAGTCTTGATCTTATCCAAAGAAGAGTCGTTTGCTCTATTAATAATCCAAATCTTCTAAGAAGCTTTTTCCTTTTGTTCACCAAAGAGTTGTAGAGCTGCCTTTTTTTATAGGTATTTTTATGCTTTTTTTGCAGCCCCAGTCCCTACAGACAGATTATACTATACATTAGCTTGTTCGAATATTCTACCTAAGTAAAGTTTAAAGTAAACTCTAAAAACTATTTTCCTTTCACGCAGGATATAAAATAACAATCCACATCATATAGGTAGAAATGTATTATTAAATTTTAAACAAATTTTACTAATCAATTATTTAACTTGTTTATTTGTTTATTTAGCCCATTAACTTCTTAGGGTTATTATCGCAAACGAATAAAACCAAAGAGTAAATTTAAATATTCTATATTTTCTTATTAATGCTCAATGTTTGGCAGCAGCTTATGACCAAGGCAATAATAATGCATTTAATATATTTTAGCGGGGTACTTAGTGAGTCGTAACATTTCACCATGGTACACTACGCGGTTAGACAACACGTGGATTTTGTTAAGATTTATTACGGAAATCGTGATCCGTTCGTCAAATTTTAGGCGCACTACATCACGTCAAATATAAAATGGTCTTTCCGGTCGTTAGACGGAGTCGACAAACCACCATCTAATAAACAAGACCTATAGACATTCACTGAGGAAGATCCTACTCAATTATTGCTGTGGTGCAGGTAAATAAAGAACCTGGTCTTATTCCTACGTAAACTCGACGGATCCCGCATAGGAATTTGGCTTTTTATCCATATACGATGTAATTAACTTAAGATGATGACCATAGATAGCGCTGTACATTCGTTAATCGAGTTTTAGAGTAGTTTAAAGCGGATGCTGCATTTTTTGCAGTTTTCGTTAGTAACAAGTCATATCCTGAATAAGTAGTTTTGTAAACAAGAAACATGTTTGAACTTAAAGGTGCCAGAATACAGTAAATATCATTAGGTACCGCTGTATTCCGAAAAGGTTACCATTTGCTATGCAGTTGGTATGGTAGAATAATTATTTCCATTTTTTTAAATCGCAGAAGTTGCACTTAGTGTCAGTAATTTTCCGATATTGAGCAAAGAAAAACAAATTTTTTGGTCAAAATTAAATGGAATAAACCTTGCAAACACATGATTTCAATAGGGTGGCGCTACGTGCTGTACTGGATGCACTACACTGAAGTTATGTCGTGATACATTTTTAGCAGCTAAAGTGGTTGCAGACTATATTGGAAAGAAAAAGTTGCTTGAAAAGTAATGTTTAAGTTGTCTGAGTACCTTGTTAGTCTTGCATAAAATTAGGCATATTTCTTTTCTTTTAACTCAAAAATTTTTAAATGGGGCCAAAATCTGTTTTAATTTAAAACTATAAAGATTTTAAACATCAAATTACTTTCTTTGATTTTAAAGTAATAATTAACGAGTTATCCCTGCAATCGGCAAGGGCTAACAATGCTGAGAAAACTGTTTAGAATTTGGTTAGTCCTACATTGTTCAGCTGGATTGTAATGTCCAGAATTCTGAAGTCATCCTATCCAAATACCATTCGTTCTCCGCTACTGTTTTGACTCCATTTGAGCGGCAACCCGAGGGAGCCCTTGGTCAAAATAACATATGCGTCAAAATGTCGCCGCTGCACCACCGACGTACATTTTACACTCCATATCTCACATGGCTCGTCCGTTTATTATCTTAATTAGCCGGAGCCATGACATTTTCACATTGATTGCGGTCCCAAGCGACGAAACTCCCAACAATTCGCCGGTCGTATAAACATTCTAAAGCAAAAATTATTTGCCCGAAATAAACACTTTTCACTTTTACTACCTACCATTTGGGAATCTTACTTATTTTTATAGTGTATTGTACAGCGTACTGTTAAAAACGTGTGCTTAAAGATTGAAAAATTATAAGGGATATTTGTTATTTAAACCTGTTTTGATGGATGATAGTTCTTGACATATACAGTGTATTAATTTCAAAACGAACTACGCTAAATATCTTTCTAAAAAGGAAAAACTAAAAAAACATCGCCAGACTGGCCATAGGAAATCCCATGTAAATTTTGATACATTGAAATATTGGCTCCCCTATTGAATTTACAAAAAATTGTATTAGACTATTTTGAAGACGTTGATAAGATTAGCTAACATACTAAATTTCGTTTTTTTTTCTAATAAGGCAATTAAAAGTTTTTTAAGAAAAACTATTTGTAAAATCGTTGCATGCCTGCTACATACCTTAATGAGTCCACCAGTAATAAATAAAATGTCTTGTCAACTCTTTAAGTCTCGTTTTACTATGTATTAGTTATTTCAACATGTTTTACAGTATTGAAGAAAAAATAATGGTTGTAATCATTTAATTAATACAAGTAATTACTTTGAACTACATAATGAGATTTTTACATAATTGAACAATTTTATAGGAAGGTGAAAAACACACTTAAAAACTGTCTAAAAATACGTTTTAACACAATACATTAAAACTAAAAGCTAATGTTTTTTAATTAGATGATTAAACAGACCTCCGTTTACTGCTAAGCAATATCCTAAACGGTTATAAAATTCAGTTCTTACATTATGAAGTTGAAATGCCGCTAGTCGATCGCACGCCGCTGAAATTGAAACTTTTAATTCTTCTAAATTTTGATAACTCAAATTTGTTAAAAACATTTTTGATATGACCCCAAAGGAAGAAGTCGTTTGGCAAAAGATCAGGAGACCTAGCTGGCCAATTTATGGTGTAATTTGGTGAGTTCATTTAAAACATTTTGAACATATACCCTTACTTTTCGTGAATTGTGTGCAGGACAACCATCCATTTGAAACCAAATGTCTTGATTGTCAGGTGCAACTTCTTCCAATGCCGGCCCCACTTGACTTTGTAATAGTTCTAAAAAAGTTTCTGTTCCCAAATTGTGATTTAAGAAAAGACGTCCAATAATCCGATGTCCAAATATACCCGCCCAAACGTTTACCTTTTGAAGGTATTGAGTACTTGTAGATACAAATATGTGTTTATTTTCTTTGCTCCAGTATCTGATGTTTTGAACGTTTGGTTCATTGTTCAATGTGAAGGTGCATTCGTCACTAAAACAAATATTGCGTAAGAAGTCCCTATCGTTATTCGCCATTTCCATAACTTCAAAACAAAAATCTGCTCTTCGGATCTCATCGCCTGCCCTTAATTCCTGATGTCTTTGATATTTGTACGGATGATATTTATATTTCTTTAATGTGCGTAGTACTGTGCTGTGATCCTTTCCTACAACTTTGCCAAGAAGCCTGGTGCTAATTCCTTTATTTTCTTCTACATGAAGTAAAGCATCTAAATCGGCATTATTTTCTTGAGCTCTTCCATCGAGTAGATTATTATTTCGCTCTAAGCAGTTGCATTTATTAATAACAGTACCTTTTGTCTCAAACTTATGAACGATATTTTGAACTGTTGTCTTACTTGGAATGTGTCTGTCAGGAAAAAACGTAGAGAACATGTCGGATACTCTTCGATAACTATTTTCCATGTAATACCATTTAGTCATTGTTATTTTCTCTTCAATACTGTAAAACATGTTGAAATAACTAATACAAAGTAAAACGTCAATTAAAAAGTTTACAAGACATTGTATTTATTACTGGTAGATTCATTAAGGTATGTAGCAGGTATGCAACGATTTTACAAATAGTTTTTCTTAAATAACTTTTAATTGCCTTATCAGAAAAAAAAAAGAAATTTAGAATGTGATCTAATCTTATCAACGTCTTCAAAATAGTCTAATACAATTTTGTTGTAAATTCACTAGAGGAGTCAATATTTCAATGTATCAAAATTTACATGAGATTTCCTATGGCCAGTCTGGCGATGCACCACCCGGTATACAAAGGAAGTTTAATTACATATTTGGCATAAATGGCAACCCCATAGTGTGACACATCATTGCCAACGGCATACAATTTGCCATGCAACCGTATCAAGAAACTTGAAATCGGTGGACGCAGAAGCGAGTTAGAAGAAATAATGTGTGTTATAGTTTATCCAGTTCAAATATTTATTTTTATCAAAACGGCAAAACGTGTGCCGTTATTGGTGGGACAATAATAAGGCCCCAGACTCATATCTGCATTCATTCCTTTGATATTTTTTGTGATACCAAATACAACAAAACCTGGCAATAACACACGTTTTTAAGACATTAAGAAAGCAGTTCAATATTATTATTAGTATTGTCGTTTTGAAATCGTTAATTTGAAATCCAGAATCATGATTTTAAAACGGTGAATTTGCTAGCTGAAAGAACAGATATAATTTTTCTTTATGGGGCTGAAGATGATTCGCGCGCAGAGCTGCCAGAGTATTCAATGAGAGACATCAAGATAAAAATGTGAGGCATATGTGATGAAATTGTCGAGTAAGTTTTAAGGAACTAGATCTGTTTGCAACGGGAAAACCACAATACAAAAGGTTGTAGACGAAGCCTGCCAGATTAAGGCACTAGGACAGTTTGCAATAGATTCAACGTTGGCCATTCTGAAAGTCTCAAGCTAAACAATATTTGTAGTAGTTTCGTGCTCAAAGTTTTGAAAAAGAATAAGTTTTCTTAAAACAAAATTTAAATTTTACATGGATTCAGCACAATTAACAAACACGACTGTAGATATTGGGATAATGAAAATCTGCACCTATTTTAGGTATTTATGAAAAAAAAAACAAGCCATTATTTCTGACAAAAAATTTAACTGGCGAACTGTATCTGAACCTTTTTGAAAATGTGATATACTCTTCTATCGTAAATTGTAGAAGATAATTTGCTTTTTTAGAAAGCACTTGCTTCAGAATTTTTGAGAGTGTTTCATTTTTTCCAGGAAAAAAGGGGTTTTGGGAGACGAGTAAAATTTTGGGAAAGAATCCCCATCTAGCCCTTTTTCCCCTTTTTAATTTTTTTTTTAGGGCTTTTTAAAAAAACCAAAAATGTATAGTTTTTTACCTGCAAATACTTGCATTCAAGAACTTTTATAGAATTTCACTGCAATGCAGTACTGACAGACAAACTTACGTTCTCAATGACTTTCAAAATGGACTTTGTTATTGTCTCGCCAATAATGGCGCACATTTTAAGCATTTAATAAAATAATCGAGTTTTCTTTTTATTTGAGGTACATGGGCGGTCAAAGGTTTTCTGTCTAAAACACTTTTATTATTGTTTTTCAGTTTTGTCTTTCTTTAAAGTTCAACACGTTTATTACATCGGTTGGCAAGCATTTCTATTTATTAAAGAAACGCGACAACCTAACTGAACCACATTTGGTTCAATAATGGGTTAAATGAATGTCAATTTTGACAGATTGTATGGGTTGTGGGTAAACTTAAATGGGGTTTTTAAGGAGTCAAATAAAAAAAAATCTTATTAAAGTATCGCGATACAAATTTAATTTTGACAAATGCCATTCTACCAAATCTCATTTTTGACAGATGCTATTTTGCTAATGTCATTTTCCAACGGATATTATTTTTGGCCATTGTTATTTTGAAAGTTTATATGTTTAACAGGTGGCATTGTTAAGGAGTGTTATACAGGGTGTTACTTAATGGTATGTCATAATCACACACTTTTCAGATGTTCTTTTAAATTTTTTTTTTAAAACCCGTGGCGTAGCTATGACAAATTTTTTAAAACAATTTTAAAAAAAAAAAAACTACCCCAAAATTTACTTGGGAAAAAAAATTTTGGTTTTATAATAATTATCAATCAATTAAAAAAAAAAAAACCCCTTTTTTCATTCTTGCCGTAAAACTTACCGTTTGGGAAAAAACTTTAAATTTAAAAAAAAAGTCTTTTTAAAACCCCAAAATTTCATCTTGAAAAATAAAATTTTTGAAAAAAATCAAGTTAGCTTTGCTCGTTGCCAGCGATTGTTGTTTTGTTGTTGTAAACATTATGACCCCACGTTAATTATCATTTTTTGGGGCAGTTTGTATTTATTTCTCCTTCGATCTTAAAACGTCTTTTTGCTAGTTAAAAAAAAGGTAAAAATTTTTCTAATTTGGAAATGACACAAATGCATTTCCTTTATGGTCTAGCTAATGGTAATGCTGAGGAGGCGCGGCGTTTGTATCAAAAAATATCCAATGCGCTCTCCCAGATAGACAACATTTATAAACATTCATCGTCGTCTGACTGAATCTGGCAGTTTTAAAGCTAATATTTCCAGGAAGGCCCCGTATAGTTAGAACACCGGCAGTGGAGGAGGCTGTCCTGCATGCAGTCGAGGAGGCTGTCCCCTCAGTCGAAAAAGGGGGCCCAAACCCCAAGTACGCGAAAAATAGGTATGGCATTAAACATCTGCTACAAGACGGTATGGGAGATTTTTTAAAAAATTCTTTTTTATATCCTTTTCCCTACAAAGGGTTCAGGCATTGCTTCCCCCAATTATGAACCACGTACGCAATTTTGTAGATGGTATCTCCAAAAAGTAACGAAAATCCTCATTTTGATGCCAAAAAAATTGTTTAGGACGAAGCAAATTTTTCAAGAAATGCAATAACCAATTTCCCTAACAATCATTACTGGGCCCAGGAAAACCCTCATGCGATTACAGAGACACATTTTCAGGAACAATTTTCACTGAACGTTTGGATCGGTATCGTATCCGAATTTTTTGGGCCATTTTTTTTCCAGGACGCCTTAACGGACAGGATTATTGTAATTTTCTCCAAAATTATTTGCCTTTGCTTCTTGAAAATGTTCCTCTTCAGTTACGGCAACAACTTTGGTTTATGCATGATGGCGCTCCCGCCCACTTTAGCATATTGGCTCGTGAGCATTTAAATAGAGCCTACCAAAATCATTGGGTAGGCCGTGGAGGACCACAATTTTGGCCACCTAGATCGCCTGACCTGAACAGCCTAGATTTTTATTTGTGGGGACACCTAAAAACATTAGTTTATCATACACCAATTGTGACATTAGAAGAACTCAGAAATAGAATTATTGACGGATGTGAAACGATCGAAAACACGCATGGAATTTTTTTGAAAGGGTTCGTAATTCAATGAGAAGAAGAGCAGAAGCCTGCATAGAGGCGAGAGGTGGTCATTCCAACATTTTTTGTAAATTATGTATATATTGTATTTAATTGACCTTTTTGTTCACTGGTTGTAAGAAAATAGCTTAAAAATAAATATTTGAAAAATGTATTTAAAAATTGAAAATAAAGTTTAACACAATCAAGAATGATAATTAACGTCAGTGTCATAATGTTTACAACAACAAAACAACAATCGCTGGCAACGAAGCAAAAATAACTGATTTATTTCAATAATAATTTTCAAGATGCAATTTAGACACATAAGACATTTTTTTAATTAACGATTTCTCCAAGCTTGGTAAGTTTTACGGCAAAAATGAAAGGGGATTTTGTTTATAATTGATTGATAATTATTATAAAACCATAAGTTTCCCAAGTCAATGGCGTAATTTTTTTGTAAAATTGTTTTGAAAATTCGTCATACTCCACGCCACTATTGCAAAAAAGAATTAAATGGTATCTAGCAAAGTGTGTTTTTTATGCCATAATATCCTGTGCCAAATTCAGTTCAATATCTCAAACCGTCTTTGAAAAATGTATTAAAAGTAGAAAATAAAATAAAACTTTAACACCCTGTATCTTAATAACTAAGCATTTTAGGGCCCACGTTTATATGAACTTTTCGACTTAAAATCGATCCAGGAATGCCTCCTTCAAATTATGACATACCATTAAGTAACACCCTGTATAATCGCCGCGTCATATCTTTGCTATCTTGTTAAAGTTCGTTGTTTGCCAAAACACGCTTTGTGTCATTAATATGACAATTTCCGTTTAACGAATAACGAGTTTAATTAAAGCTTATAGTTTTAAATTTAAATGCTTTAAAAAATTAAAATCACACCATTTCTGTTACAGTCTAGTTATAGACCATAAGAATCGGGGCCAACAATGGTATAAAATCCAATAATATCTGCCTACTAAACTAAAGCTAAGACATTTTGAAACAGAATAATACATCTTTATCGTAAACTTCCTGAAACAGTGCCTTAAGGCAGTATGGATAGTACGGATAGTAGTAGATCAACATGACAAGAATAAGTTTAACAAAAAATATTTTATGCGGGTTCTATCAGAAAGAAAAACAGATGCTTAAGCATGTGTGGTAAGGCGCAATGCAGACTTAGGTTTGTAAGGCTTGGCAAGAAAAAACCAAAGCCGTTAAGATACCCGAAAAAATTCGTGCAGGGGTTATAAAATCCACTTTAAAAGACCTACCTGCACTCTAAACAACATTAAGGGGCCACACTAAGTTAGCTGTTTTTTTAAAAAAGGACCAATTTAAAAAGTCAATTAATTTTAAAAAAAAAAACTGTTTCCATTTAAACATCTCATAAATTAAAAAACGAAAGACTGGAAATTTCTCAAGTAAAATCCATGTGTTGGACACAGATTTTTTGACAAACCTTGTATAAAACTGATTAATTTTAACATCTGATAGTTGCATTTAAGGTTTTGGACCATGCAAAACTTTTTATAAGGAATAACTTTTTTCGTAAACCTAATAATAAAAAAAATTCCCATATGCCGCCAACTTACGTACACACATTTTTTGACAAACCTTGCAAAAAACTGATAAATTTTGACATCTGATAAGGCTGATCATTTAAGGCAGGGGTCTCCAAACTTTCCAGCCTTAGGGCCATACTGATTACTCCAGTAAGTTCCGAGGGCCAAAACCATATTATCATTGTTGCCGGTGGTAAGAATGAAATAGTCCACTGATGAAAAAAAGTCCGAAAAAGTACACAACTTTAAAAAAGGCTGCAAATCGGACTAAAGTCCGCAAAACGGCAACACTGCATATTATTAATTTTCCTGTCATTATCTGTAATTTCTAGATTAGTCGTAGAGTACGAGCCATGGGAGTAACCTGACACGACATCTGGTGGACACAAGCGGAAATAGGTAGTACCTCATCGCTAACAGTGGCGCTAATAGCACGTACAGAATAATCTCGTTGGTTCGAGAAAGTTCTGGTGTCTTCCACTCAACTTCTAGATGGCAGTAATTAGAATATATAAGAAGGCTAGTGGCGCAACCACAAGTCAGTTCCTATGACACTGTTGTTAAATAAAATATTGCATACCTCCTTAAAACGCGTTTGTGCGTGTTTAAGTTTAAGACATCTTTATAACAGTATTTTGATTTGAATTGTTTCTCTTTTGTGTGTGAATTAGTAGTATGGAAAAAAAGCGAAAAATTGATAGTGAATGCAGAAAATTCAAAGATCAGTGGAACATTCAGTATTTCGTAATTGAGTCCAGTAGCAAGGCGCTATGTTTGATTTGCAATGAAAGCATAGCCGTTCTCAAAGAATATAACATTAAACGTCATTATGAAACAAAACATTTTCAAAATTACTCAAAATATACAGGAAGTTTGCGGACAGAAAAATTCGAAGCTATGCAGCGCGGATTGAAATCGCAGCAATCTTCATTTACAAAACTCAAAACTGAACAAGAGGCTGCAATTCGTGCCAGCTTTCGTGTGGCTCTTGAAATTGCAAAACGTGGAAAACCATTCACCGATGGAGAAATGATCATAGAATGCATAATTGCAGTAGCCGAAGAAATGTGCCCTGAAAAGGTAAATTTATTAAAAACTGTCAGTATGTCAGCAAACACTGTGGCTCGAAGGGTAGAAAACATCGCTGAAAATATATCCTCTCAACTGTTCGACAAAAATGGACATTTTGAGTGGTTTTCTTTGGCCTTGGATGAGTCAACGGATGTGTCAGATACTGCTCAGGTGTTGATTTATATTCGAGGAGTAGATAAAAGCTATGAAGTGCACGAAGAACTTCTTGATATGTATAGTATTCATGGCACAACTACTGGTACAGGTATTTTTAAAGGAGTTGAAATGGCCATTAATCAAAAGAACCTTCGATGGAAAAACTTGAAATGTATTACAACTGATGGAGGCAAAAACATGAGTGGGAAAGATAAAGGAGTGGTCGCTCTTGTGTCAAAGGCGTAGAAAATGACGGTGGTTCAAAACCATTAGTCTTACATTGTATCATTCATCAACAGTCTTTGTGCGGAAAATGTTTGGATATGTCTGACGTTCTGAAACCAGTCATATCAACTGTTAATTTTATCAGATCTTTTGGGCTGAATCACCGACAATTCCGACAATTTATTGAAGAGATTGGAGAAACTGACTTACCTTATCATACTGCCGTACGCTGGCTTAGTTGTGGGAAAGTCCTTCAGCCCTTTTTTGAACTTCGAGCAGTGATCGAAATTTTTTGAATGAAAAGCATCGCCCTCTTACTGAATTACAAAACAACGCATGGCTGTGGAAGTTAGCATTCTATGTTGATTTGACAAAACATGTGAACGAACTGAATTTGGGATTGCAAGGAGAAAACCAGCATCTTCCTGATTTATACACTAATATCAAATCATTCCTGAAGAAATTGAGACTGTTTCAATCACAACTACGAAGTAAATGTTTTTCACATTTTAAAACATGTGAAATATTCAGCCACACTACTGAGACTGAGTTTCCTATCGATTTTGCAATCGAAACTTTGATTGCTTTAAGATAAATTTTGATACTCGTTTCTCGGACTTTGATGCCATTGCGAATCAAATTAAGATTTTTCAGAATCCTTTTGATACTGACATTGAAACCCTAGCCCCGGAACTTCAAATGGAAATGATTGATCTACAATGCAGTGATATAATTAATAACAAATATCAAAACTCATCTTTGTTGGAATTTTATAAGATTTCTTCCACTGACACAATTTGATAATTTGCATAAATTTGCTCGTGGTTCGTTTTCTGTTTTTGGTACCACTTATTTGTGTGAGAAAACCTTCTCCAAAATGAAGTACACAAAAAATGTTTACAGATCGAAATTAACTGATGAGCATCTTAAATCTTTTTTAATAATTGGTACAAGTAAAATTAGTCCACAACTACAAACTATTGTCAGTGGAAAATCTCAATTACATAAATCTCATTAGTATTTCATATGTCATTATTTTTGTTATAAGTTATGTGATTATTTAAAATGTATAAAATGTTAGTTGGATTCATTTCAATAATTTGTTAGTTATTATATACTGAAGTTAAATTTTCTGCATATTATACACGTCTTTACTCATTACAATTCTGTGTTTCTTTATCCAACTTATCACAAAAACAATAACAATAAGCCTACAAGAATGTTATGAGTTAGCGGAGTTAGCCCATGACCATATCAATGTAGATGTCATATTAATAATTATTCAATATAAAATTAGAATACTTCAGTAAACTAAATTTAATTTGCTATAAAAATTATTTGTTCTCTAAAAGGAGTTTTCAAGTATGCTAGCTCTGGGGGGGCCGGACAAAATCTGTCCGCGGGCCGGATGTGGCCCTCGGGTCGTAGTTTGGAGACCCCTGATTTAAGGTTTTGAACTACGCAGAACTTTCTATAAAAAATAACTTTTTTCGTAAACTTACTAACAAAAATGCCGTCAACTTACGTTGACAAACTGTAATAATGCAGACCTGGTCAATTACTTTTAAAATTTTATATTTTTATACCCTTTACAATTGTCTGCCACGATATAGGACGCGCGATAATGGTCTGCCATTGTTAATTTTTGATAATAATAATAATATATTTTTAAATTTACCAATGGCAGACGTGGTCAAATACATTTAAAATCAGTCAAATTTCGATACCTGTCCCACCTCATTACTAGAGCGACAGTCACGCTGGGCTTAGTAAATCTCCATTCCATGTATGGTATGTATAGAACACTCACTGTGTAAAAATCCAGGTCTGGTGAAATACATACAGGTAACCGACCACTGGCTCTTAGGCTATTAGGTTGTATAGTCATAAAATTTATAAAATGGGTTGGAATCGCAAACTTAGTAAACACTGAAAGGCCAAAAGCATTAGTTATATGGTTGCTTAAAAGAAATAGACCAGATACTAACAAAACAACACTACATACAATACATGATTGGAAAAATATATGTATATATTTTTTAGGGAAAACCATGAAACCCTAAATTTCACTAAATATTCAAGACAAAGCAAATAAATAATAGAACAGATCAGGATAGCCGGCTTTTCTCTACCATACGCAAAATATATAGCAAGACCAAAAGTCGGGAGATTCAACGCAAAGGGACAATAAACAGGATTTATTGAGAAATAGAAACGGACAGAAAAACAAATTTTCAGGGTATTTTTTCGTTTAGATAAGACGAAGATATTGCCCCGACGACACGCTTTTTTATGTCTCCAGAAAAACCGGAAAATATTCGGCGTTTGTTTTATCTGCTTTTGACGTTTCTTATGATTAATGTGCAAGAGATTTGGAGAAAGATTCAAAGGGTAAATACTTGATATTGTCTGAAAAGTTTTGATACTACTTGTGGTTTGTGAATAAACCGGTCAGAACTAAAAATGAATAAATAAAAGCTATCAAGACATTCTTATCTATCAAAGATGTTAATTCTTATATTTACAATAGGTTAAATAAATTATTAAAAACAAAAAATCTGTGAATTATATAACGGCAATTTGCATTTTTAATAAAACATATTTAATTGTTAAAATAAAATATTTTTTTAGTAATCAAATATTCCTTTAAATATATTTGTTATATTTTTTGCGTATTTTGAGAAAATACAATATTTATTTGAGTCCTATACAGATTGTATATGACTCAAATAAATATTTCGGCCAGAAATACTATCTGGCTCGAAAACGAAATTCAAGCTTTTTTGAAGCTGCTGAGGCTATGGATGTAATGTTTTTGTGCCAGTTGAGGTTATTCTCAAAAGTAACGCCGACAAGATTAAACGACTCTTTGTCCTGCAGAACTTGCCCGCTCATGTGTAACGGATGAGCAGACATTTTTCGCGCCAGCGAACATGACTGTGTTTTAGAGGCAATAAACTAAACAAGATTTTGGCGCCTCAATTTAAAATAAGTTGGGGCTTTCTAAGAGAGACATCCGCATTGATGCTTAGTTTCCAAATCAGGTTTATTGACTGGCTTGAGAAATTGAATATTAGAGTAAAGGGTACTTTCGTCAGCAAAACTGGAATGAGATTGATTGTAGAAAAGAAAAGATCGTTAATGTGTAAAAGAAACAGAGTAGGTGCCAGTACTGATAACTGATATACGTCGATTAGAAAGGAAACTGAGAGCCAAGAGCAAAGCTTAGGTGGAAGACTGTAAAAAGGAAGTTTGAGAAGAAGAGCAACGATCTGGGATTCACCAAGAAACTCAAGGAAGTTGTTTCAGTTGTGTGAGACAAACGAAAGAAGATCACTGTGGATCTTCTGTGACGGAATCCATACTGTCTGTCAAGTAAGATCTTGTGTTTATTTAGATACTTCAAGATTTGAGAATAATAGATCTTTCCATTACTTTGCAAACAACAAAAAGAGGAGATATAGGTCTATAGTTAATAGGGACAGTTTTGCAACCTTTTTTGGGGCAGATTGGACACGTGCAGCTTTTCAGCTCTCCGAAAAAATGCCCGTATCGTAAGAGATTCGAGGGGGGCAAGTTAGGATGGGTGCAAGCTCGAAAGCACGTTTTTTAAAGACGATTGCTGGTATGCCACCCAGCCCAGACGATTTTTTGCATCAAAAGAAGAAAGAATACGCTTGATCTGTTTGACTTAAAAAATGATATCGGACATGTTATGAGAAACGGGGGCAACTGTTGGAAGAGGAAGATTAATAGAAGGATCAAGGGTCAAATTGGCAGAAAATTGTTTGGCAAATAGTTCGGCTTTTCCTTTAGAGGTAGAACCAATTTCATCTTCAAAGATTGGGGGTGGAAGAGAATTTGTGCAGAAGTTTTGACTAATATTTCTGGCACCAGGACCAGAAGGCTTTGCTGCCATTCCAGCAAGAGAAAACTTTATCTTTTACCCGATTGTTAAAACGGTCTTTTGCTTCTGAGATGAGTCTGATTATACTAATTTCTTGCTTCGATACTATCCTAGCCACCATTTTGTGTATTTTTGCCCGTAGAAACCTAAAAATAAATTAAAAAATATATTTAAATCTAATCAAAAGGCATACGACAAAAAAATTAACGTTTTCTTAATGAGATACAATATTTATTGATTGGTTTTTAAAGGCGTCTATTTTTTTTTTGGATATAATAAACAGGATTTTATATTTATTTTTAATAACATTAAAATTAATTTAATTATATATATATATATATTATAATATAAATAAAAATATATTATAATAAAATATAAATTAATATATATATATATATTTTATATTATATTATTTATATTAAATTATTAAAAATTTACTAAAAAATAAAAGTTATTTCTTTTATCTGCTTTTGTTATCTTTTATTTTTAATACATACTGGAAAGATTTAAAACCCCATGATTCTTTTATTTTGTTATGACTAAAAATAAATACAAAATCATATTTATTTAAACGTATAAAAAAAATAAGCTACTTTCCAAAATAAGTCAAATAATAAGGTGTCCATTAAGAAAATACGAATTTTATGTCGTACCTTTTTTGTTTTAATTTAATTTATTTAAAGAACCAGATTATATAAAAAAATATTTATGAGGGCTATAACACTTTTTTTAAATACGAATAAAGCCATAATTATGGCCTTGTCCAGTTCTAGTTGGATGACACTATACAATTAAAAGCAATACAATATTTTACATATTCCGTTTAAAAATATTATAATCGGCCTTTATGGCTTGTTAAAATTGTAAATAAAAAGGTAAAAAGAAAAATAAACCACTTAAAAAAAAAATTACCCCAAATTATAAATTAATATTTAATAAATACACACTAAATTAACTAACAAAACGAAATCAAAGTAGGTACGAAACAAATTAGGGACCTACAATTTTCTGGACCAAACTTTTGCGTTCAACTTTTTTTGTGTCTTATAGTTTTTCCAAAAGTATAGTGGTTCATTTTATATGGTACACCCTGTGCATGTGCTTCATGTACATTTTGGTTTCCTGAATGGTAAAAAAGTGCATTTTATTGCCATTAAAAAAGAATAATAAAAAAGTGTAAAAACGCATATTTTTGATAATACTTGTTTAATTATGGATGCCATCTATGCATTTTTTCGGCAACTTATTTATTATGAATGCCGTCACATTATCTGGAACACATGGCTCAATAACGGCAACTGCCCACTTTTGGGTCTTTTTGATACTTTTTTGCCATTAAAGAGTGTTGGCAATGCCGGCAAAACATGTTATCTCCTGGCCCGAAGTTTGTTTTTAAAAGTCAATGTTATATTGGAAATATGTTATTTTTACCCAAAGACTTAATAATTTAAGAATAGAGTTTATGTTACTTTGTATTTTTCACTAGGTTGGACATCATTTTCTAACTTATTTCTAAAAATATTTTATATTTTATCGACAGGAGCATTTGTAAATAAACTAACAACATCAAAACTTACAAGGTGTTATTTGAGTCCATGTCCATGTGTAATAATTTTTTTAAGAAGTGTTAAGAATTTTTAATGTTTGAGTCAATTTTGCTAATGGATGTGTACGTGAGTTTGTGTGTATGGAGCTTTTAGTCTTAAACGTGAAGATCTTTAAAATCTCTTACGCCTACGGACAAAGAAGGAACACGTTTAATACATTCACGGAAGCGGTCTCATTGTACAGAAACTTTCCAGGAAAGTAAACCCAACGAGAACCTATAAAAATATTAGGATCATTTTTATTTTATATTATTGCCACCATTAATGCGCTTTCAGCCGTTGAAAATAGTCTTTCCAAAAATTTCGTCATAAGAAGTGGGTTTTAAGGGTTGCATCGTTATGACAAATGATATTCATTTAAAAATACTATAGCTATAACAGCTTATAACTTAGAAACTATTGGTTTTTAGTGAATAACTTTCCTACACAAAATTGAAGCTCATAAAATTTTCTACAAATTAATTTTTAAGTTTTGTGCTCCGACGAACCGTTTGGGCTCGAAACACGAAAAAACAAAAAATTTGAAAATTGTATGTATTTTACGGTTTTTAGCTTATTACTTAGAAACTATTTTTTTTTGCAAAAGCCTTTATATACAAAATAAAGGTACATATATATTTTCCTGAAAATTTCATTTTTACGGTTTTGTTCTCTGATAAAGCCATTTGGATTCAAGTGCTACTTAAATATTGACATATTCTGGTTATCTCGCAAAAGCTCACTTTTTCCCATACTCCAGTTGGCTGCGCATACATAGATTGTGTAGGTGAAGGTAAAACTGGTATTTTTTTATTTAAAAATCGCATAATACTAAGTGAAAATTAAATTCTAAAGTATTGTAAGTAATTATTATATTCCAAATATTTATAAAAACTTAAATGAGCCGTTTACGTTAAGACGGTCCAGCCTGAGGCTCTTCGAAGGTGGAGGGACCTGGCTGAGGTTCCTCAAATGCTGAAGAAATCTACAATCCTCACCTTGCCGCTGCCAATACCCTATTAGATCATATATTAATCCTCCACGCGATGGTGGCTGCACACAACTTCTGCTTTGTTTAATCGGGGAAAACTAAAATTTCTAAAGGTTTTGCAGAAAAACAGTACCTTGCAGCAAGTCATTCAAATATTCAAAGATCCTCATGCACACCAGGATAAGATTGCGGACGCAGGAAACTTGTTTCTTATGGCTCTATATGGGAAAGGACATGAGACAGCCTGAACAGTTTGAGGTACAGGCAATACGTGTCTTTATTGTACAAAACTGAAGCTAACTTCGCCTCACTACCGCCCACAAGAAGCTGCTGCTCGACAGCATTCACAAGAGTTTACCTTCAAGTGCAGCAGTGGTTGTCCAGTGAAACCGTACTCGATGAGCAGCAAAGAGATCCGACCGAGTGGGGGTGGAAAAAAACAAGAAACAGACTCCTGCCAGTGCCAACCACATTAAACTCTGAACCAGACTCGACACTCCGACAGATCTCTTGCAATGTCGAGCCACCGGAAGACAGCATTGACATAGGCGCTGAACAGATCGAAGAAAGAGATAAAGAACAAACTGAAGAAGCAGTGCCACAGCGGAATGTATTAATCCCACAGTTTATTTACCAAGGAATCACTGGGAGGAAAAATTTGGTTCTTTATTTTTAAAGCCTTATTTGCGTGGTTCTTTCTCATCATTTCATTTATTTTCACTTAGTATTATGATTTTTAAATAAAAAAATATCAGTTTTACCTTCACCTACACAATCTAAATAAGATATGCGCAGCAAACTGAGCTTTTCGAGATAACCAGAATATGTCAATATTTAAATAGCAACTGAATCCAAATGGTTTATCAGAGAACAAAACCGTAAAAATGAAATTTGTAGGAAAATATATATGTACCTTTATTTTGTATACAAAGGTTTTTCGCAAAAAACCAATAGTTTCTGAGTAATAAGCTAAAAACCGTAAAAATACATACAATTTTCAAATTTTTTGTTTTTTTTCATGTTTTGAGCCCAAACCGTTCGTCAGAGAACAAAACTTAAAATAATGAATTTGTAGAAAATTTTATGAGCTTTAATTTTGTATAGGAAAGTTATTCACAAAAAACCAATAGTTTCTAAGTTATAAGCTGAAAACGGTAAAACTACATATTTTTTCTAAGTTTTTTGCTTTTTTTTCAATATTCCGTCACGAAATTTTGTTAGCAAACCTCATATTCGGATTCAGCACCCCAAAAAACATATAAAACAAAAAAAAATCAAAACTACCCCAAAACTTGCACTCGAAGGGCCCGTTTAGGCACATAATAACTGTATTATATGTATATCTTGTAATTTTAAATATTAACCTATAAACTGCCAAGATTTTCTCCGAATCTCGATATTTACCAATGATTTTCACAATTTCGCAATATAAATTATAGTGACAGACCCTTTGCTTCCTAACACTTCCAAAGGCCACTTCTAATAATGAATGATTTATACTTCGCGTTCTATAATCTTTAATAATACGCTCCGCATTTCTTACAAGTACGATGAGAGGGTGAAACTGACACTAGCAGAGATATTTCTTGTGCAAAAACTTGGGGTTTTTCAGACTCCCAGAAATTCTATTAGATTCTTTGTTTCGCTACAATAGGATAGACAAAATGGGTTATTGTATTAAGGTGTTAAATTTGTAATAACTGGTATAGGTAAAATTTAAATAAATATATAATATTTATCTTATGACAGTTAAGGCTTGATGCCTAGGTAGTAATGTATCGTAGATGTCTTGTTTTTTATCCTATTTGTTATTTGTGTATTTATCAGATAAATATAATTAAAAATATCTTATCTTGATTTTACACTTATGAATTAAGAATATGTATTAGGTAATTTAGAATAATTTACAGAAATAACTTTAAAAAGGCTACATAACGATCTCTGATATATCAAGCAATGTCATCTATAATAGAATTATGACGTCACGCTACTTGGATATTACGAAGTAAGGTAGCGAATTATAAATGTGTTGGATGGTACATAGAAAAATACACTTTATGGCTTAAAACATATAATTTTTGCTTGTAATTAAAAATTTATATAGATTACAAATATTAAAAATGGATGATAATAATTATAATATTAATAATATACTTCATTACAGATAGGTTTATGCATAAAGTACAAAAAAAAATGTGAAATGAAATTATGTCAGAAAAAATGGCTTAATGTATACCGGTATTTACTGGGATATTAAACATTTAAAAAAATAATAGTATACAATTAAAATACTACAATAATAGTACTAAACAAATTATGAAACATACAAATTCAGACATTTTTATAATCTACAAATAATGAATAATTAGGCATCATCTAGTTAGTAAAGCAGAGTGAAAATGAAAAACCTAATTTTATACGGAGGAAAAAAATACCTATGTTAATTTAATTAAACTTCATTTCAAAATTTTGAGTAACAAGTAACACTTAAAAAAATTAATGGAAATATTTATTTATTAGAACAAATAAAATGCTCGTTATTTTATACCCTATGCATATTACATTTTCCAGTTAATTTATCCAAAGAAACTAAATATTCGATAAAAATAATAGATGCTTGATAAATCTAATGAATGACAGATATAAAAATTACATGCTTTCTAAAATATTTTTTTTTTATAAAAATAACAAAAACTTGATAGCGTTTTGTGTTTGGGGCAAAAAGGCGTGAAGTTCGCTACTTTTGGTCAGCACTTGGTTATAGATAAATAGTTTTGGTTAGTGTCAGCACTTGGTTCTAGATACATAGTTTTGGTTAGTTTTAATAGAGAATACGACTTATTGAGCGTTTAATTACTCTTAAATGCAAAATTTTATTTAATAGTGAACGCAAATTATCAAGCATTTATAAATATATATTTTTAGTGCCCATTTCATTAAAATACCAAACAGAATTTACCATGCAAAGGGTATATCTTATACTGTGATAATAACAATATTTCTTAAATTTAACAACTTTTCTTCGTCTTTTACTCACTTTGTACCTAATTTTCTTGTTCTTTAGGATCCTGTGGAAAACCAAAACAGGATACTTTAGGCTGCCCAGGATAATTTCCCTTGCAAAAAGGGATACAACAAAGGTGAGGCATAGTACCAAATTGATCACAACACTAGGACACTTAAATTTTATTGGTAAATTGTAAGAAACACTAGAGGCACAATAAAAAACTTAATTCTTTTAGGTTATATCACTACCAAAACACGTAGTTTTTCTGAGATTTGTATCAGTTACACAGATTTAGATACACTAATAATCTTTTTGACAGTAATTACTTATATTCAAAACACAAAAATAATAAAATAATACTCCTACACTACAATAAAGCCGATAACCAAAACCAACTGACGAAATTTGATTATATCCAAGTATGAACAGCTGATAAACTAAATGAAAGTCTGCGCGCAGGCTATTCTATTATAGATGGCAGTGTATGAAGTATAGTTAAATAAAGGTGTTGAATGTTAAAATATGTCGTATTATCTCAACATCAGTTATTTATCGACTTGTTAATTATTTGTTTTGACACTTACCACAGTAATGACCAAAAATAGGTACTTAACAGAAATTTGTCACGATAGTCAAAACACACAGTTTTTTTAAATTTGGAATGAGCTTATTAAAATTATCCTAAATATTAGTTTGAATAAAGGTCTGACAATACAGGCCCGGTATTCAATTATGATACAAGAGAAAAAGCATTTTATAGTGATGAGCGAGACCGGTCTTGGTCTTGCGGTCTTGGTCTTGGTCTTGCAGCAAGACCAAGACCAAGATCAAGACGAAGACTGCCTTTCCGCTTGCAAGACCAAGACCAAGACCGGGGTATGCAAGACCAAGACCAAGACCGAGGTGTGCAAGACTACGCAAGACCAAGACCGACCTGCAAGACTCTTGCACTTTTGCGACTTTTTTTAATATTATACTATTCAATTTTCATATTTAATATACAGAGGAATTTCATGCAGCCTTGACAAAAAATGTGTCGACAACTGCCGAAAAAAGGCGATTATTTAATGAGTAACAGGTGTCTTTATTAAAATAATAATAAAATCGGTCACTTTGTTCTTTTATACAGTTCTCTAACAACGATAACAAGTAAAATTCAATCACATGTTTTAAAAATAATGAGATGGTGACTCAATGGTCTAACAAAGCTCCGAAACCGTTCACGACAGAAAAAACCAGGAGTATAATAGTTATAAAAGCTTAAAATAACTTTCATATTCCTAATGTTTTTTTTTTTAATAACTATCTAGTGAAGACAGTTTCAGGGTGGATCAAAAATTTCCAAAATCCAGAAATACCATTAGATTGCTTTTTAAAACTAAGATAAAAATATAAAAGTAATAGAATAATAAAACATATATTTGTCATGTCATATAGGAATACTTTTTATATAAATGGATTTAAAATATCACTTTCGGTTTAGACGGAAAAGTCAAAACAATGCCAAAAGAATAACGATGACGTCATTTTGTCAAAACCGAAAATGATATTTAAAAACCACCTACGTCGACATTGTTTCTATATGACAGTTCAACAATTTTCAACATACAGAGTGACGATTTTTTATAAATGGATTTTTCGCCATATTTTTTTATTTTAGGTTAAAAGCTAAAAACAAGGGAGTTTTCTTGAGTGGCAGTGGATTCTTCAAAAAATTCTGAAACTGAAAATAATTTTAGATTTAACGCCCTTTTTTATAATTTTAATATGTTCAGTTTTTAACCATCATGAACGATTTCGGAGATATCAAGCTTTGTCACACTACTGAGCCACCTTTTATATGCAGAATGTTTATAAAGTATTTGTATAAACTTTGTACGATAAATGTTTGACAAATTTAAAAATAAAAACTTTATATCAAGTAAAAAGTTTCTTGAATAATTTTTTTAAATCAGAAACCGATGTTTAAAAATCAGAATCATTTTCACGAAAATTTCACATCTGGTTAAAATTGAAATGTCTTTATTTTTTTTTCTGCTCACACAGTACACAGTTTTATACTTGCTTTAATTTTTTATGCCTCTTTAAAGAAAGTTTGAATAATTCTTATCACTAATATGTTTCTATAGGTCACAAAATGCATAAAAGCAGGTTGTGTTTCAATTCAACTAAAAATGGAGAGCTATAAATAAATAAGCCCATATATTTAAAATATCCTTTTTAATCAAATAATTCAAATATACGTGTAAGGTTAAAATTGGTACATTTTAAAATTTTAAAGCAAAAAATATAGTCGACATCTTTATTTATTTTTAGATTTAAAAAAAATATATTTTATTCAAGATTGCTTAGTTTAAATTATTTCTACCTAACAGAAGCAAGACCAGCAAGACTCTTGCAGCAAGACCAAGACCAAGACCAAGACCAGGTGGTGCAAGACCAAGACCAAGACCAAGACCCACTTTTGGCTTGCAAGACCAAGACCAAGACCAGGCTTGCAAGACCAAGACCAAGACCAAGACTAGCCTGGTCTTGGTCTTGGTCTTGCTTTGCTCATCACTAGCATTTTATTTAAAAGTGGGGTTAACCACAGGGTATCCTTGCTGCCACTGTGCCAAGCTGTATCACAGACAAACCCACGTTGCCACATTGGTCTCCACGATTCTTTAACGTGAGAAATAAAGCAGTATTTAAAAATTGGAATAAGCCTTAAAAATATTAAATTATAAACACTTTATATTAATTAAAACCTTTAAAAAATACCAAAATGCAAATTTATTTTTTTATGTAAAAATATAGAATATACTTTTGTGACACAAAGGGTAAATAATTTACATTGATTAAGATAAAATTTTAGAATGGGTTATTTTTCGAAAAGCATTTTTCGCCATTTGATCAACTTACTTTTTGATTTGAAGCAGTTTAAAGTAATCAATTACCGATTTGCTTTTTATTTACATATACAAAACACAGCTTATAGGCCTGGAATTTGTTTAATTATTCATATCAAAAATAAACAGTTTTTTTAATTAAAAACGTACTATTAAAGTTTATTAATGGTGTAAGCGAATTAAATTTATTAGGCCTGCGAATTAAGTTTACCACCGTTATTCCCCTTTTAAAAGGCTATATTTGACAACATTGGCGTACGCTCTTCAGAACGCCTCAATTTGGTCTGTCTTAAAAAGTTATGCGGTTACTTAGTTGTTTCCAGTGTCAAACCAGTATTGGCAAATATCCTTGTCGAAAAAACAATTGTGCTAACTGGTATATATTTTCCAAATTTTTGTGACAAATCTAATTCTTCAAATTTTGAAACACAGTTAGTGCCGTGACGTCCCTGGTTTAAAACCTCGCTAGATCACGTTGTTCCGTTATCTCTCAACAATTTTTTTTTATCTTCAAAAACATAAAGTCAAAATTTTCTTATTTATTTTATCGGTAGTATTTCAACTTTTACATACAAGTGTCCACAATGTTGCTACTATCCACCATATCTTCTTTTTTGCCCTCATTAATTATTTGTTCCAATTCCTACATTTTTACGTTAAACTAAAAATAAACAAATCAATCGGCCCTCGGCTCAAGTTTTGACTATCGAAACACTGCGAGTAACGACGAACTACAAACCGCAGTTTTGAACGCAGCATGGATTCTAAAGACCAGGATTACCATCTCTGTGTTACAAAAATGGCTCTCAAATTGCAATAAATTAAGATGGCGCCGGCTACACCAGCGCTTCCTATTTAAAGCTATTCTAAGGCCACTTTTTGAGGAAAACAGCTATAAGAGATGGTGCTCCTTTACCTCTCTAATCTCCATAGAACGCAGGTCAGAAGCTGCGCTAATGCTTTCGACGAACCGGGTTCATTATTTTGAGGTTATTAGTTCGCCGCCAAAGTGGTTATGCTCAAACACTAGTTCCTGTTCGACCTCCGATCAGTGCTCCGATAAAAAAACACATAGTTTTTCCGGGAATGTGTCTGAACGTGCCTGTATCAACAGCTTTTACCATCGCGGATCAAGAAAAACTCAAGCCAAACGATGGAGTCCTTCTTCTGGGCTAACGCTGTGAACGAAGATTCCTATACCTGTTCCTTTCTGAGGGCCCCAGCACGAGGTATTTTCCTAATGCCGGAAGATGGTTGCGCTTAGCAGGCAGGGGCAGTACTGACACGAAACATGCGGTACAGAAACAGTCCTTGGTCGAACCGCCATTGTTTGTGTCTGCATCGATAATTTTTTGCTAAGAATTCAAGTTTTGGAAAAGTTTGATTTCTGGGGTTACAGAGCCCGACGTTCCAGAAGTTCCACCTACAAAGCTCGGGAAAGCTCACGTTGACAACAACGTGTGTCTGGAACGGGGAGAGCTGGCAACCGCCTTGCAGCAGCGCCATAAACAGAGCAGTATCCGGTATGCTCAAACACATTTAACTGTAGTTCGTTACGAAAATTTGTTTTTTTCGTTAAGCAGTTTTATTAAAAATTTTTTGTGATCTTATGTGTTTTTGGTTTGACTACTCTTTGTCGGTTTGACCATTAAAATTTATGTTACTTACTTCAATATAATCATTCTTATTTGTACTACTGCATTTCATAAACAATAAAGTAAGTATTGGACAGGTTCATTCAACCAGGACAGTGCATATTTGGGGCTTTCCTCCAAAAAAAAATAGGTAATTTTTTACTTAACAGGCCCACGGCCGATTTATTGAAATTGTGTATACAGGCGTTTTTTGGGGCGCTGATCACGAATCTGAAGTCAAATTTTGTCGGACACTGCTAGTTTTTGAGTTATAACGCCCCACTCGAACCTAACCTCAAATCTGCACAAACTCCTAAAATTCCTCCTTCTTAAAACTGATTACACCCAAAATGGAAGATTTTATGGTAATACACTTATTATTTTATACGATAATTTAATTTTACCTTTTTTAACAATTATTTTTAATAAAAAGCACAACAAGCGCTTTCCAAAAATAATATTTTTACTTTAATAAATGTCAACAAAATTGTCTGGGTATTTTAGAGAATTTTATGTTGGTACACCAGGGACCAGCGAAACAATTGAATGCGCTTACTTTTAAAATTTAAATCGCAAAAAAAAATAATTTAAATTTATAAAGTAGGCCATTCAATTGTTTTGCTGGTCTAGCGAAATAAAACAGTCTAAAATCTCTAGACAATTTTGTTGACATTTATAAAAGTAAAAATAATATTTTTCGGAAGCGCTTGTTGTGCTTTTTTATTAAAAATATTTGTTAAATGAAAGTGAAATTAAATTTATCTTATAAAATATTAAGTGTTTTTCCATAAAATCTTCCATTTTGGGTGTAATCAGTTTTAAGAAAGAGGAATTTTAGGAAAGTTTTGCAGGTTAGGTTCGAGTGGGGCGCTATAACTCAAAAACCAGTGGAGTCCGACAAAATTTCACTTCAGATTCGTGATCAGCGCCCAAAAACCCCTGTATACAAAATTTCAATAAAATCGGCCGTGGGCCGTAAGTAAAAAGTAAAACGTCGTTTAATTTTTTTGGATAATCTAAAAAACATTTTAAAAAATATTTAGAATTAAATCAAAAGAGACACGACATAAAATGGTACGTTTTTAACAGGGTCTCTTTGTGTCGCTACGTGTTAATTATGAGGATTTCGTATTAATTTTTTGTAACAACAAAATCATCATTTTATATTTTACACTTTTACCAATACGTGTTAAAAGATTTAATGAACGCAAACGTTAACAGATCTTTTGTGTTTTGGCATTTCAGGTACTAATTATTTACCTTTTCTATTTTCTATTTTAAATTGCAAATTTGTTTATAAAATAAATTAATTCTGTTGTTACTAAAAATAAATATGAAACTTATTATGAATTGGTGACGGTGACGCATTAAAAAAATGATCATTTTATGTTGTATCCCTTTTCTTTCAATAAAAACCATTTTCTAAGTTTTCTTTATGATCCTACGAAAAAAATACACAAGAATACTGTTCCAATTTATGTTAAATAGGAAGGGAGCCACACATATGCCCTATTTAGACCTCTTTGGATAACGCTGTATATTACAAATTCTTCTGATAGTTGTTGCAATTATGCATACGCATAAAACTTCGTTTGTCCTACAAAAATATTTGGTCCTACATCGCACACCAGTTGCTCGTGCTCAGGCAGTGTTTAAATTGCAAATACCATTATGCAAATCTAATCGTCTCGGAACACTCGCACTCCACTCATGCTATAATTGCTCTGCAAAGTTTTCCATCGCTCAAGGAAATTTGCAGAATATATGCAAATCAAACAAACACCGAAAGCCTGCTTTGGTTAAGTGCGGATATTACATTTTATAAGCTTGGCTGCACTAGGATAACTATTTGCCAAGAGAATTAAAAATGTTTAGCCAAAAATAAGCATTGCTTACTTGCCTATTAAGCAAGTTTCACATAATCAAATAAAGGACTCACAGACTAATATTTTTTAGTAAAATATTGTGTTTACTGGGTGTCCCAAAAAATCGCCACAATTTGGGATAGACTCTACGACTAAAAATAAGACAAAAATCACTTATGTCAAAATTTCGAAAAATGACTCCTTATGAAATTATGGCCGTCTTGAATATTGAAATGAAGCAATTTTTAAAAATCAAATTTAAGGTTCAAATTTAAATCATTTTTACCTAAACAATAATAAAACAAAAACCTTTAAATTTACAAAGCCAAGTGTTCGAAATGCTCACCATTTTGTCCATTTTGGCTAATTGTTTCGGTTTTAATTTATGCTTAAACCCATAAATGCGAAAAATAACATTATTTTTACTGTTGGGTAGGGCATGGTAAACCGTATTTTTCAGATAACCCCAAAGCCAAAAGTCTATTGGGTTGAGATCTGGGAATCAACGATTGACTTTGACATTCAAATTTACTATTCTGCCTTTATCAAGAATGACAAGATTTAAATTAATATTCCAATATTTGACCGGCCAAAAAAGTGCCTAATTTTAATATTTAAAATGGCAATAGTTTTATAAGCCGACATTTTTCGAAATTTTGACATAAGTGATGTTCGTCATATTTTTGGTCGTAGAGTCTATCCCCCTACCCCCTACCCCAAGGTGGGCAACATACAGACTCTATCAAGCGGTCAGTAACAAACCGCAGGCGTGTCATATGAGAGCACCAGTCTCTCAGGAATGTCCTGACCTGTGACAGACTGGAAAAGCCCTCAGACATAATGCCTACAGCAACCAATTAAAACCGGCCCTACAGTGTAGTCTACCCACAAAGGGAGGACTGGAGTCAAAAAACGACCGACCTGCTCCGGGCTGACATCTGTTGGTACACCGATGGCTCCAAAGCCAAGGACGCTGTTGGAGCTGAAATATATGGACAGAGGCCGAGGGCAGAGTTTTCCTTTAGCCTGGGCACTCTGAAACCATATTTCAAGCGGAGGTATTTGCTATTGAGATGTGTGCTAGATCGCTGGTTGATCGGCACTGCACACGTAAGACAATTAAAATATTCTCCGATAGTCAAGCAGCTCTTAAGGCTCTTGAATCCAGCCGGTGCAATTCAAAAACCGTCTGGAATTGCAAGGATGCGCTGACCAAACTGGGTCAAAACAATAAGGACCTGGACACACCGGCCTAGAGGGTAATGAATCCGCAGACCTCCTTGCCAAAAGGGGGGCAGAAACAAAATTCACAGGGCCGGAACCGGTCATCGGTATATCTTATGGAACGGCCAAGCAGTTCATATCAGCTTGGACACAAGAAAAATCTCGAATGGCATGGACTTCGGGTCTCAGACATCGAAGGCCTCTAAGCCCGAACCACAATGTACTGTCAAACTACTGGAGCAATCAAGGGTACACCTTAAAACTCTAGTGGGACTGTACCGGACACTCAGATTGAAAAACCACATACACAAGATGGCCTAGCGGAAGACGCCGAATCCGCACGGCATGGAGGAATGAATGGAGAACACATACTGTGTTCGTGCCCAGCAATGGCACGACTAAGATTCGCAACCCTCGGCAATGACAACTTGTTGCCGGGGGAGGTGAAAGATCTCTCTCCCAACAGGATCATCGGATTTATTAGGAGTCTGGACCTTTTAAGATTCCTTAAGTTCTTTTTAATATTGTTTTTTAATGTAGCATAAATGGAACGTATTACTTTGTAAAAATATAATTTTGAATAAAATATTGGTGTCAAACATCAAGCTTTAACAGTTTATGCAAATATATGGCCAGCGAATGAAAATAAATACTAATAAATTAAGTCATTTTAATTTATATAACAATTTTTAAAGATATTTTTATATAAAATTTTAAAACTCTCTCCAGTACAGTCCCAAATTCTCAAGTCAGCCAACTGTTATTGTAAAAATTGTGAAAATGGCGATTTATCGTAAAATTACTAAGATTAATCGCTTTATCTTAGATTAAAAAACGTGGTAGGTAATCTTGTATTTGATCCTAGAAAATTTCACTCATCTGGAAAATTAAATTTATTGTTTAAACCTTTTATTTGTTTTGAAGTAAACTTGTAACATTTTAAATTTTAAATACTACGAACAAACTTTAGATTTATAATTTTTCACAACTTTTCATTGGGAAATTGTCATTTACTAAAAACCTTGATCAACAATACTGGTTTTGCTTCCAGTCTCGGTCTCAGCACACAGTACTCCAGCGGAGACCGAGACATATGTCGCGGTCTTCTGTCTCTGTCTCTCGCCTCGGTCTCTGGTCTCTGTCGCCGTGCGAGCTGCCACCTCAGCACCAGGGTGATATGCCAATAAAAATATGTCCTTTTATTTATGCTTTTAACTAAGGTAAAGAAAATATCTAAAATATATAAAGAGCATATTAAAAATCACAACAACAAGTTTATTTATTACGACATGTAAAAAAATCATAAATTTGCTTTCCGAACAAAGCTTTATCCTAAAAATCACTTTTCTATTTATTTTGTGCTGTCTCTCCGAATGCTTCCAGACTGATGCGTTCGTTACAGCTTATCCTGACCAAATACAACACTCAGCTGTCAGCTTTTGTTGACTTTGTTCTATCTAAAGTTTTTTGTTGTAAAGTTCTGGTCTTTTCATATTATAACGCTTTAAAGAAATCTGGATGGGTTTTTGTGAGAAATGTCATAAAATGCAGCAGACTAGATAAACTGTCATAAAGAAAACTTTTAACTTTATTGTACAAAAAGTTTGTCTGGGTTCAAAGTTAAGTAGATAAATAAAGATTATTGAGCCTTGTTATGTTAAAATATGATTACATAAAATAAATGTAATAATGGTATTAATAATCATAATAATAATAGTAATAATAGTAATGAAAAAACAACAAAAATTATCGATATTTAGGTATCGACCAAAATCGTACTCAAGATGTTGGAGTTGTAAAGACCGAGCTCAGAAGTAATTACAGGCGACGTTACGGCAAACTTGGCAATCCGAATTATTTGCAATAAATAAGGTTGTTGCTACTAACATGCTAGCAGTTCCTGTATTGCTTTACTCTTTTGGAGTAATTAGGTGGACGCGGGAGTATCTACGCAAGTTGGACATCGACACACGAAAAATGATGCATCTTCACTGCAGCATCCACCTGGCTCATCAACATCCCGTATATACCTTCCACGCTACAAGGGAAGCCGTGGCCTTTTAAACTTGGTGTTTATGCATGATCGGCTGGTTTTAAGTCTTGCTTGTCAAACTACCAATAATACTGATACATTAATGCAACTAGATTTGTAATAGATCCAATCAAACCAATTTTAAAAGGGGCTAAATGTAAAATCGAGCAAGAAGCAAAACATGAATGCTCTTGAAGATCAAAATTTAAAAAGCCGCAGCCGGTATTTTTTCCCAAATAGTAAGACTTAATTTTCTTAAAAAACCCGTTTCTTTTGAAAATTTGGGGCAAGCCTGGGCCTTTTCTCTACAATAATAATAAATATGCTTCAAATATATAAATCTATTGGCATTAGAGTAAAGTATAGCAACTCAAAAATATACATACAAAATAATTTTTAAAAAAAAAAAAACCCCGTTTCTTGTAAAAATTTTTTCCCCCAACTAAAAAAGGGGGTTTTTTGACCCCAAAAACCCACTAAAAATTTTATAAAAATCAGTTTCTTTGAAAAAAATTTTCCCAAAAAACTAAATTTTCCATTTTTTTTTGATGCATTAATGCGGCCAAAAAAAAAAAAATAAAACCAAAAGACGAAAAAAATTTAAAAAAAAACCAAACAAAAAAGGGAAAAAGACCGGGGAAAAAAAAAAAAAATACCGTTTTTAAGAAATTCTTTTAAAAAAAAATTCCCCCGTACCTTTGGGGTGATTTTGGGGGGTTGGAGGCGTTTTTCCCGGTTTTGTCCCTGAAGACCTTTTTTAAAGGGGTTTAGAACTATCACTATGCAAAGTTTAAAAACAATTGGATAAAATTTTTTTTCCCAAAAAAAATTTTTAAAAACCCCTTTAAAATGCTTTTTTTCTCGAGAACGGCTGCTCCAGAGACTTAAAAAAAATATATATTTTTGATGCAGATGGTTTATAGTAACTTTTTTTTTTTAAAAAACAGGTCAATATTCTAAGCCTAAAAAAGTTACGACATTTAAAAAAGTAGGTAGGCCAGCTGGCGCCCTCTAGTAGCAACAAAAAAAGCGTGGACAAATTTAAATTTTTGCCCCAGAAAACCCCCAGAAACCAAATTTTGCCCCCTAGGTTTTTTGGGTTTAAAAGAATTATTAAGAAAAAACGAAAGAAAAATTTAAAAATTTTAAAACCCTGTTTTTGTTATTTTTAACTTTCGGAAAAGGAAAGGGGAGTAAATTGCATTATTTTGACCAAGGAATCTGCTGTTGCTCTGTGTCCCATTATTTTTTTGGGACACCCTGTATAAGTGGACATTACTACGATACTAAAAGTAAAAAACATAATTTATATTAAATAAATATAGGCACAGGTAATTTATAATGGACCGAACCAGGTTCAGCACAGAATAGAACAAAAGAAGTATACCTTGGTTAACTTGATTGCACGTACTCTTTGGTGAAATAGAAACCCCTGTCTATTAAAATTTTTTTGAACTTTTCGACAAACTGATTACGACTGTTTTGCAGGTAACTTAAAAAAATGTCTTAAAGAGTTCTTAAAAAATGTTGTTCTGTGGGGTGGGATTAGTACCTAAGCAATCATTTTCGCGAGTATAATATATAGGGTGTTCCATTTTCGACACTTTTATAGGGAATCTCCGTAATTGTAAGTGATTTTAAAAATTAATGTAGATGTCATGGACTCTTTTTATGCCAAACTAAAAATGGTAAAAGCAAATTTAAAAAAAAAAAAAATTGCTCGTTTTTAAGGGAAAAAGGGGGATATTTTTTTAAATTTAAAAAGAGATACAAAGCATTTTTTTTAAAAAAGTTTCTTCATAATAATTGCTGAATAATCTGCTGTTTTCAGAATAAGTATATGGAGCCAGGTAAAAAAGTAATCAGACCTAACCTCCGTTAAAATTATTTAAAAACCAGAGACAAAATTACAATCTTTCTACATCATCACGGGGGTGCAAATATTAGGTTATATTAAAAACATAGGGAAAATATTTATGGGACGTCAAAATTCTTTGCGCCTTAGATTTTAAAATTCAAATTTCAGTTTCTATTTTTCTGACGAAGGTAGATTTTTATTCCTAAAATTTCAAAGTGATTTTAGAAAATAAAATTAGGGTGTGTGCTTAAGACGACAAGACAGAAGTAAAGATGTCACCAAGATCAGTTTCCTTATTAATCTGTCACACTCTAACTTGTTGTTTTTCCATGATTCCCGAAGTTATGGCTTGAGCTAAAATCGGGAAAATTTTGGGACAGTGGTGTCTTTAGCAGTGGTAACCTAAAGAAGCCCGTTTTTTTTAAATTTTGCCCCGGGACAAAAATAGGAGCAAAAAGTGTTTTTTTCCGTTAGCCGTACGGAAGGCGTCTTACGGAGACAGAGGTTTTTTAATATTGTCTCTCGCCTGGCGGAGACAAGCAAATACACTATGCGTTTGGTCATATTTTAGTACTTTCCTAGCATAGTCTGACGGGTCAGTCTCATTCAATACCCATAAAAAGTGTTATACGCGCCTAAAGGAGTTTTCACTTTAATAAAAGCTACTACTATTCGAAGCTATCGCAGTATATACCATTGTTACCTGATTATGATTCTCGACAAATCCTAACAGGCTTATTTCTGTATTTTCCTCGTTTTCTTTATTATTAGTTATTGATGTCGGCTATAGTATATTTAAGTCATCGGAATATGTCCTTAAATGGTGGCCGTCTTTCCAGATACCGAGCAAAATATATATTTTGCGCAATTTCTTCATTTGTTTCTATTTTCAATATAAACTGATATATCAAAATTTTTAAAATATTGATAAGTTATTTTCACAAATAAGGATGTAAAAATAATATTGACTTAATTATTAACTACTAGAATGTCGACATAGTTTCATAGCCTACTGTGGTTTAAAGTAATAAAGTTTAAAAAAATTGCATAGAAAACTAATATCATTTATTGTGTGTTATATTTTTGAAAAGAGAATTAAATATGCTATTTTTTTGAACTTCTTACCCGACCACGTATACTTCGTTTAAAAATGGCAGGTTCTTTCACAATTAAAAAAAAATTTTGTATAAAATATTTTTCTGGGTCACTCTAAAATTGACATTTTTTTATTTTCCCACGTATCTCAAGCGAGCAAAAATTTTCAAATTTTGATTTTATCATTTTAAAAATTTAAAAAAAAAGGCCCAAAAAGCAGTAACAATAAAGGACATACCCTTAAAAATTGAAAATGGAACACTCTGTACACCCGGAAAAAACCTGTCAAACATGTCTGTGTCTATTGTTATTAACACATAATAGGCATTTTTGTATGTAGGTACACGGAAATATCCTTTTTTGAATAAAAATCTCCCGGCAGCTATCACTGGGTTTAATGTTAAAAATCAAGCGCATATTCTTTTTAATTGGGGGACACGGGCAAGGGATGCCTTTTTGCCTACCTGAAAAAGTCTGC
>JAHBCN010006651.1:0-20000 GCA_019359885.1 Listronotus oregonensis
ATTAACCATGGATTGGTTTCAGATAACTGAAACCTTGGTCATTTTTTTTCTCTACGCACATAAATATTATAATTTGCAATATGCAAATACTTATATCATCCCAATTTAAAATTATGCATATTATATTCATAATTTATAAAATTGATGTCAATGCACATCCGATCTTACAACCATCATTAATAATTTCCAGGACCGTAACTAGGCATTACGATATGTGGGATATATAGGGTGCCCTCAAATTAACGAATACCATTTTTAAGTCGTCTTTCATAAAAAAAAATGTTTCTTAAAGTGTTTTAAGCACCCTTAAGAGAAATTTTAAGAATAGATTTTGTATGGTAACTTTAAAATTATTAAAAATACATTTGTATAATTTTTTGTGTATCGGAAGCAATTACATTTTTTTTGTATTTAAAATTTCAGAATTTGGTTGGTGGTGGTGGATTAGACAGTGTTTTAAGTCGCGTTAAAAGACATTTAAACTGACAATTTTAAATATCGTTTAATTAGTTAATGGAAAAATTATATTGCGAAAAAAAATTTTTTGGGTTATAAGCATATTACTTTACAAAAAAAAATTAGTCTCAGTTAGTGATGAGCAAAGCAAGACCAAGACCAAGACCAGGCTAGTCTTGGTCTTGGTCTTGCAACCTGGTCTTGGTCTTGGTCTTGCAAGCCAAAGGAAGGTCTTGGTCTTGCACCACCCGGTCTTGGTCTTGGTCTTTGCTGCAAGAGTCTTGCAGGTCTTGCTTTTTTTGGTTGTAATAATTTAAACTAAGTAATTTTAAATAAAATATATTTTTTTAATACTTAAAAATAAATAAAGATGAAAACTATATTTTCTGCATTAAAAATACAAAATATGCCAATTTTAACCTTACACATTCGTTTGAATTATTTGATTAAAAAGCATATTTTAAATGTAGAGGTTTATTTATTTATGCTCAATTTTTAGTTAAATTAAGACACAACCTGTTTTTATACATTTAGTGGCACATAGAAACATTTTGGAGATAAGAATTATTTAAATTTTCTTTGAAGAAGCATATAAAATTTAAAGAAACACAAAACTATGTACTGTGTGAGCAGAAAAATAAAGCTTTTAATTTTAACCAGATATGAAATTATCGTGAAAATGATTCTAATATGTAAACATTGGTTTTGATTAAAAAAAAGTCATTCAAAAATCTTTTCAGTTCATGTGAACTTTTTATCTTTAAATTAGTCAAACATTTGCCGTACAAAGTTGGTACAAATACTTTATAAACATTCTGTATAGACAAGGTGGCTCATACTTATATTATATTATAGAAAAAAAGGACGTAAAGTGTGATTTTCTTTTGTTCCAGAATTTTCAAAAGAATCCACTGCCACTCAAGAAAACTCCCTTATTTTTAGCTTTTAACCTAAAATATAGAATTTATGACAAAAAATCCATTTAAAAAAATCAGCACCCTGTATATTATGCTGTAAAATTGTTAAACTGTCATATAGAAACAATGTCAACGTAGAATGGTTTTTAAATATAATTTTCGATTTTGATAAAAATGACGTCATTATTATTCTTTTAGCATTGTTGTGCCTTTTACGTAAAAACCGGAAGTGGTATTTAAAATCCATTTGTATAAAAAATTTTCCTATATGACATGAAAAATATATTTTTTAATAAATTTTCCCTTTTACATTTATATCTTAGTTTTCAGAAGCAATCTAATGGTGCCACTTCTTACAGTGTAGAACAGAAATAATGTTTTTCTGGATTTAGAAAATTTTTGACCCACCCTGTAAGTAGCATCACTTAGCTTATTAAAAAAAACATTTGGAATATGAAAGTTATTTTTAGCTTTTATAACTTTTGTACCCATAGCTTTTCTCTGTCGTGAACGATTTCGGAGATATCGTGCTTGGTCGGACCATTAAGTCACAATCCTATTATTTTTGAAACATGTTATTGATTTTATTCATAATCATTGTTAAAGAACTGTATAAACTTACAAAGTGATCCATTTAATTATTATTTTATTAAAGAAACCTGTTACTCATTAAATAATCGCCTATCTTGGCAGTTCCCGCCACATTTTTTGTCATTTCTGTATGAATAAAAAAATTGAATATTATAATATTTTAAAAAAAGTTGCAGAAGTGCAAGAGTCTTGCAGGTCGGTCTTGGTCTTGCGTAGTCTTGCACTCCTCGGTCTTGGTCTTGGTCTTGCAAGCGAAAAGGCGGTCTTGGTCTTGGTCTCGGTCTTGGTCTTGCTGCAAGACCAAGACCGCAAGACCAAGACCGGTCTCGCTCATCACTAGTCTCAGTAAAATAAGTAGTTTTTTGTAATTTTTGCTTCGCTCTTTTAATTAAATCAATTATCCCATTATTTTTATCCCAATCTGCCTAAAAAAAAATAGTTACTTATTTACTGGGATATTTCTTTCTTATAGACACGTGGAAAGTGACAGAAATTATTTAACCATCGAGAAGGAGTTGCTTGCAATAGTTGGGGCGACTATATAAAAGCTTATATAAACAGTTTTGGTTGTATAGTTTGTCTCAAAGTATACCGTGTTAGCTTTTGCCTTCATTTATGGATTATACTTACCTACTGCAGATCAGTAGGTATTAAAGGACAGAACATTAGGGACGGACTCTAATAATATAAAGGTTTGTAATTTATTGTTTATTTACGTAGGCATAATCTTAAAATTACATTAAGAAGTTAAATATATGCAAACTTTTAATAAATTTATATCTATATTATCTATACATTTACATAATTCTGTTTCACTATCAAAGTCATCATTGAGATTAATTACAATAGGATTTATGTTGTTTTGTATAGAAACGTAAGAGTCCTCAATTTTTTATAATGTCCTGTACCGAATTTTTCCAGCTCTCAACTGGTATGTTAGTAATTACATTTTTTATTAAATTTATAACAATGGGACTTAAAATAGGTGTAACATTTTCTGCTCTGATCTTTGAGTGACTTGGTTTCACAAATGCTCTATGGTTAAACATACAGTGATACGGAGGAAGACGGAAGACAGTATGCCCAGCCTGTTCAGCCAAATTATCACATACGTATTGTTTTTTAATTGCATATGGATTAAGGATTTCCAAAAGTTGCACTTTTTTGTAACTGAATTTAAAATAAATATTATTTTCTAACAAATATTCTATTGTCTATAAGGTGAGATTGAAAATCACTACGTTTTTTTCTTTTGTTCAATTCTTCACTAATAATAATATCCCTTATTGATCATATTGAAGTTTTTGTAATTAGACAGGTTTCTTTTAAAACTTCTTGTTTAATTAATCCTCTACTGATTAAAGTTTCATACACATTTTTCATTACCTGTTTTGCATCTAATGACAAATGACTTTGACTCGACATAATTAACAACCTTTTGGCACAGTAAAAACGGTTATTTAACACTGCCACTAAAATATTAGCGGAAATATTATAAACCTAATAGTCAATACTCAAGAAATACCTGGCGCAACCCTGCCATTATGAAATAATGGGTTTACCCAATAACAATGGGTAATAAAATAGCCATAGCAATATACTTTGAGATAGACTATACAAATAATAAAAGAGATATGACAGAAATTTTTATTTTGACCGAAAATTTTACTCCAAAATGGTAACATTAGTAATTTGATTGTGTGAAACTTTCCTCTTGAATGATGCCTTTGATTTGAGGGGTAATGTTATTTTTGAAATTTAAATTTGGGGTGTGTAGCGTCTGGGCGATGACTGAAGGGCAGTGGTTGTACTTTTTCCGCTTGTAAAATATTTGTGCCAAATTAAAATTTTCCAGCTAATTTATCTTTTGAGATAAGTGTGTGCAAATTTCCTGCTAAAGAACCACACCCGAAATCCAAAAACCAATTAAGTAAATCAGGTTTTTTACCGTCCTATTTAATTAAAACTCCAACAATTTTAAAACACCTCTTCAGCGTTTAAGTGTCATTGACTGTCCCCATAAAAATAATCAGAGTTAATGCAAAAAATTAGTTGCACTTAAAGAATTTGACTAAAGCACCGAAGTCGGTTTTCCTTCAAAGAATACCGTCTGACATACCTTAACCGGTATAGACAAATAAATTTGGTTTTCAAACAAACAACCTTTAGAGCGGGCTTTAGTTCTTGGATCATTAAAGTGCAAAGAGAGAGCAAGGATTATCATTGTGTATAAAGAAGAGTAGGTAAATAGGTTTTTGTAAAAATATTATGTTTATAATCCAAAAAATAATATTTCCTATACATTTTTTTATTAATTTGTAAAATCATCTATACACACACACACCATAAATATATATATATATATATATATATATATATATATATATATATATTATATATATATATATATATATATATATATATATATATATATATATATATATATATATATATATATATATATATATATATATATATGATATAATATAATATAAAATATTATATTGTAAAATTTTGGTTATAATTTTAATTTAATTATTTATCAAATTGTCTATTTTATATACAGTATACATAATTATAAAAAGTTATTAAAATTTCTTAAATTTAAGACCAAAATTCTTCATTATTTAGTTTTAATTTCTATTTTTTTCTTCATTTAAGTTTATCTTGATAACGTGGCAGACTTGCAACCAAAACGTTAATAAGTTTTTAATTTTTTTCGGTTTTTTCTTTTTTCGGATTAAGGCAATATACCAGTTTTTAAGGGTCGATAGGACTGTGCTCACTAAATTCGCTATACCCCGGGACCAAGAACAAAGTGGTCCCACTCTTTAAAAATTTTTCAGGCGAGTAATTCAACAAGAATTTTGAGTTGCGTTTTGGCAGCGACACCAGACGACCTGATTTTGAAACTTAATTTTGTTTAGCTGGGCCATGTATTTCTCTTAACTTAGTTAAAACATACTCCTTCACATATTTCATTATTTTCTTCATTAACGGCAACAGAGTAAAATTAGATTATCTTTTAACTTGTTAGTAAAGTTAAAATCCTAACAACACTTATGTAAAAAAAGGCCATTTAAAAATCTCAGTATCTTAAAGTACTAAGATCTAAAATTAGACCAAGTTCTGTTTACAATTTGGTTATACTCTTTTTTGACTTGGCAAGTTTTTTACTGATCTGTCTGATTTTTTTATTTTTTATTAATAGATACAGTTTTTTTTTAGTAGTTGTAGTACGAGATTTTTGGATAGGAACTTGGCCATTATTTTACATAAGTGTTTGTGGTGGGAACTTATCTTTTTTTTTTTTAATTTAATAAATGAAAAAAAGGGAAAGGGATCTCATTTTTTTTCTTAATGTACCTAGCTCTGCAGGTAGATCCCAACCTTTCGACTGAATATGAAGTATGAAAATTGCTTATTTAAAAATACCCTAAATCCGGCCTTGTCTGGGGCCTGATAGGTAAGACGTGGCAATTTTTCTTCGTCTTATGATAATAATCCTGACTAAATTTTAAATTCTAAGATGATTGTAACCTCACTACTAAAATACTCCCTAAATTTATGATAGTATCGCCGCTGTTTTCGAATTGCTCCTTCATTTTTGGGAGTCCTAAAACCTACTTACATACCAAATTTCCAGTTTCTCCCCCAGAAAAAGCTTCATAATTTTAATAAGTCGATAAGTAAATCAGTCAGTAAGTAGTAAAATTGGCCATTTCCAAAATCAAATCTCTTAGAAACTACTTGACAAAACTTTCGCAATTTTTTTGTTCTTATTACGATTCTCATACCTTTATATGACGTGATAACGAAGTTATGAAAGGGAGAAAACAACTCAAACGTTTCGTGTAATATACGTACTGCGTCCATCAGGCCGGAGCTTGACCTGGCACGCTTCTGTGCGCCTAGATTGCGCTGGCGAAATTCTAATCTCCTTATATGGCAATAAAACAATTCAGTTCGTGCTCAATGTATTAATCCAGGGATCGGCAACATGAGGCCAGCGGACCGCTTGCGGCCCGCTGTTGTATTTCTTGCGGCCCGATGGCCTTCACTTGCCTACAGTCGAGCAATTGTACTTACCGGTACATGTTATTCTTATTAATAAAAATTACCAGTATCTTTTTAAAAATAATTTATAAGGAATTATTTTTTCCTTGTTCCTTGTATGTGCGTCATCCAAGCCTTGATAAAATTCTGATGTGGCCCTTCAAGTTTCAAAAGTTGCCGACCTCTGTATTAATTAAATATTAAATCTCAAGTCCTAATAATTTTTTGGTGCACTTAATATGGCATTTGTTTTTGGAGAAATTCTTATCAGTATCTATATATGTGTGTTTTTCTTGCAAAAAAGGGCAGTTCGATATTTTTGTAAAGCTAAGTTTAAAAACTCAGGTAAAGCATTATTTAAAAGAATTTTAATAATAATCTCTATCTATATTTTAGAAATAGTATCTTTAATATACAAAAAATATTGATTTAATAATACTAAGAATTCTTTCCACAATACTAAATAAAATTCTTAACTTTATCTTCCAAATCCATGTTCTATTTTAATTAAAAAAATATTTAATTTGTGATTAACAAACAACACATGTCCAATCATTAACCGGCTAGTATTAAAAATATAAGTACTTTTCATAAATTCAAAGTGCGCGTCAAAAAATTACTATTAGGAAAGGCTTATTATGTATTGTTTGAGTACTTTGAATATAATTTAGAACATATTTATTGCATAGAAACATTAAACTGTCTTTTTTCCTCATTATATCATATAATTTATTACTATTTTTTGGTTATTATCATAGTTTTCTTTCATTCTCCTTTGTTAAAAAGATATATAATCTTATATGACAATAAAGCAACATTATTATTTTTATGTTATATTATTATTTTAATTTTTTAGTAAAAACTTTTGTTTTTACTTTATCTTGTCTATTTTCTTGCAACATTTTTTTTATTGGAACGACAATCGGACTTTTGGATATGATTAATTTTTCCTTAATGTGTTCTGCATCTAGAGCCTTGATAGTCAAAGTTTTGCAACGTCCTATGGGGACCGATATTTGCTTTAACAGATTCGTGATTTTGTCAGAGGATTGGGGATTATGACGTGTGGTTAGATAAAGGATTTGTGTATGGCTAATTTGTCAAAGAGAGCCGCAATTTTGAGGATGCGCTTTATCGTAATCCTGAAGACTTTAAAGAGTTGTTTTTAAGTTATTTTTTGAGAAGATATGATATGAGACCACCTTACTGCTTTTTTTTAACAAGAGGTCAATTCTCCTCAAATAAAAAATGTCGCAAATGAGTTTTGTTTCATATTTTTGAATGTTACGCGAGTCTTAATCTCAAATTCGAAATTTTGTCGAACTGTAAAACTTGGCAACACTGTAAATGTGGATTATTGAATGGTAAAAAGCTCTTAAAAAAAGTAAATAGTTAACATAACCTGAAAAGTTGTAATTTCTTCACCGGTGATTTCGTGAATTTGTGTTTTTTTTTTAATAAGAAGAATGAAAAACTGTTATAAAGGAAAGAATTTATTTGGGTTGATCAAAGTCATTAAAAATCTCTTAACGGAAAAACCTTTCTTTATCCCTGATATTCAAAGACACCAAAAAGAAGTGGATTATTAGAGCTGGGACGAATCCTTTTTAAAAGGAATCGATTTACGGATCTGGATCCTCGTAAAGGAACCTTTTTTAGGGAAAAAAGGAATCACTCTAGGAAATCGATTACCATTTATCAAATCACGTATACGGATTATCTTTAGTTTTTATACTCACAAAACAAATAGTAACTACGATACGAATGATACTACATAATCCACATGATAAATCAAGCGTAAAAGATTTTAGCACGACGCCCGAGCTGCGAAATATAATTTGGCCTCATTATCCTAATGTCGACATCCCAAAATAAAATTCACTATGGACAAAGAACAAGACAATCGACTACCTTTCCTTGGTGTACTGGTGATGAAAAAGACAGACGGATCACTACATACCGGCACACAGTCTACCAGCAAACCAACACATACAAATAGATATTTGCATGCCAAATCACATCATCATCCGATCCAATTCTTCTCCGTCATCAAAACATTAATGCACAGAGCACAGACATTAACACACGAGAAAAGAAATGAAGACACTCCAAAATGCGCTCATTCAGAACGGGTACAGCAAGGACAACATACGCAAAGCTACCAGAAGAAAGACCAAAAAGAAATCAAGCCTTTCTGCCATATGTCCAAGAAACAACGGATAAAATAAGCAAAATCCTTGATAAATACAAAATAAAAACCATTTTCACGACCGAGAAAAAGATCAAGGAAATTCTTCTCAGTCCGAAAGATAAAATCCCGCTAGAAGACCAGGGCGTGTACGAGATTCTTTGTCAAGGATGCGATCTTTCGTATATAGGCCAAACGAATAGGAAAATAAGTGTCCGAAGAGATGAACACCAAAATGCTGTTAAACAAAAAACAACAACTTTAGCCTTGGCCCAGCACACGATTAACACAGGGCATAACATCAACTTCCAGGGCACCAGAGTTATACAAAAAAGCGAAAATTTTTAGACAAGAATCATACGGAAAGAAATTGAAATCGAAAAACGCAGAGATAACCTAAACAAACGGGATGATGGCCAACGTCTTGCCGCATCTTCAAAACCTTTAATTTTATTGCTTAAAACACACAAAATCCCGAATTCAATACCAGCACACAGCAGTACACAAGAAGAAAACAAACCACCAAGACGCAGCCAGTGAACATCTAGACATCGTCCAGTAAAGTTCAGAAGAAGATGACTGAGGTGTCATTGAATCGTCAATCACAAAACTGTCTACTTCAAGACATAGAACACGCGAGTATCCAAAATTTGTTACCACATCTTATCCCTTTCAAAAAAATATTATATATATATATATATATATAAAATTTATATATATATAATTTATATATATATATATATATATATATATATATATATATATATATATATATATATAATATTATATATATAATATATATATATATATATATATATATATATATATATATTATATATATATATATATATATACGGGGCCCTGCAACAGTACGTGGGCTTTTTTAAGCCTAAACAAAAAAGTTAATTCCGTTCAAATCAGGACATTTAAGAATAAAAGGATTTTAGGTAAATAATGGGGTATTACAGGGGGGCCCCAAAATTGTGGCAAACAAAATTCACTTTTTTTTAATGTAACATACTGTATATTTTTTTGACCCTTCATTTTATTTTTTCCCTAAAATATTTGCTTTGGTTAGTTTTGTGCAATAAATTATTTTAAAAAAAAATTTGAATTTTCATGCTCCACTTAAACACAACAGCACCAAAAAAAAATTTTTAGCAATATTGAATGTTCTATTGTAGAAGACTGTTGGATGCTCTAACCTGTTTTTTGGAAACTTATACAGAGTGTAAATTTTATTTTTTAATTTAAGAAATAACTATTTTTTAATTTTTTAAATGGAAATTATATTTATTATATTAAATGTAAATTATTATAAACATTTTTTTTATAAACATATAGTTTTTTTAACCGTTCTGAATATTTATAAAATTATAATTTATTTGTCTAAAGTTTTATTTGGAAAATACTGATAAACACACCAAAGTATTTTATAAATAATAAATGTTCAAAATGCCTTCTGCTGGTTTGAACTAGCAAATTTTAAAAAATCTTTTTAAAATTAACAATTTTTAAATGGGGGAAAAGCAAAAATATTCACTATTCACGCCTTGTAAAACATGCTGCACAATCGTTTCCAGGGAAACAATATATACTTCGGATTATTAAAAACTAGTCGTGACATTTTGACTTTTATTTTTTTTTTTTGTTCAAAAACAATAATAAGAAAAATTTTTTTAAAAATAGCTTTTAATGATTTTTTACTTGAAAATAAAGGGAACTTTTTACCCACTAAAATTTTTCCCTGTACCTACAAAACGCCGGAGAAAAAGTTTAGAAGATTATTGGCAAGATTTTTAGAGGAAATGTCCAATAAAAGCAAGAAAGAATAAAGCCTGTCACCAATAAAAAATGATTTGGGCCCGTTTGTTGACGGTAATTGAGGATCCGCAAAAGTGGTAAACATCGGAAAAGCAGTAGTTTGATGAAAGATCTCCAAAATTTAAAAAAAAAATCTTACGGCTATCAACCCAGTACAAATTTTCAAGGGGATTTTAAAACTTCAATTTTGATGGGCAAGAAATAAAAACAAATCCTTTTTTTTTAAACTTTTTTTACAAAAAACTTTTTTTAAAATGGTTTAAAAAAAACTTTAATTTTTACTGAAAACCCCAAACAACCCCCAACAGGGGGTTAATGGTGGGCGGAATTTGGGGTTTAATATCCCATTTTTTAAGGTCATCTTAAGGCAAAGTATTTAAGTTTTTACAAAAAGTTGAACCAGAAAAACCCATATGTTAACAAGGGGTGGGTTTAAAAGAGGGGCAACACTTTTTCAATTTGGGGGCCATCTAATAATTTACAGAATGGATTGGGAAAGACCTACCCTTTCCTAATTCCATTTAACAAAACTATTTTTTTTAGGGGTACAAAAGGAAATTGTTTATAAAATCCGCCCCCCTGAATTGAAATGGAACAACGAATAAAATGTTTTGAAATAAAACAAAAAAAAGTGAAAGATCGAGAGAGTGCAATTTATTTTAGAAAAAACGGAAAAACACATTTAAGAAATCTTTCGGTGTTTTTTAATTTTTTAAATAAAACCCAAAATAAATTGAAAATAAAATTTAGAACTTAAAAAATATAGGTTTTAACAAAAATTTTTAATAATTTACATTTAAAATAAAAAAGGGTTCCATTTTTTATTAAAAATAGTTTTTTCAAAAAAAAAAATTTGAACATCGTATAAATTAAACCAAAAAGTGAGTCCTTCTTCACAAAAAGAACTTCCAATATTAATAAAATTTGTTTTATTGTGGATTGTTTTTAAAAATGAAAATTAATTTTTTTTTTAAAAAATTTTTGTAAAAAATAATATTTAAAAAATTTTCAGGAAAAAAAAATTTAAGGGGTTCCGGCAAAAAAACAATTTAAAAAAAAAAATAATTTTTTTGACAATTTTTTTTTCTTCATACCCTTATTTTTTAAAAGGCTTTTACCCCAAGAAAAAGGAACTCCTAATTTTTTATTTATTTTAAAAATATTTTAAAATTTTTTTATATATATATATATATATATATATATATATATATATATATATATATATATATATATATATATATATATATATATATAAATTTAAAAAAATAAATGCAGTCAATTGAAAGGCCACTTTGAATTAACCCTTTTTTTTAAAATACTTTTGGGGAAAATTTTCCCATCATCAGGAAATTAAAAAAAAAAGATTCTTTTAGGAAACCAACAAAAAAAATTTCCTTTTTTAAAGTTCTTCCAATTAGTTGAAAAATAAAAGGTTTTTACAATGAAAACAAAACTTTTTCACATTCCTTTAAACTAATTGACTTTAATTGTTTTTTCACAAAAAATTTTTTCCAAAGTCGACTTTTTCTAAAATTAATTATTTAAATGGCCTTCAATTGACTGATTTAACTCTTTTTGATTTTTTTCTTTAATAGTCATAATACCCTTCCTTTATATGTTTTTTATATATATATATATATATATATATATATATATATATATATATATATATATATATATATATATATATATATATATATATTATTTATATATATATATATATATATATATATATATATATATATATATATATATATATATATATATATATATATATATATATATATATATATATATAAATAAGGCTTGGTCTATATGTAAACTGTAAAAATGAAGTAAATTACTGAAAGATAAAATCACTTACTTCAAAGCAGATGTTCTTTAAAGGAAAAATATCAATTTAAAACAAAGCAATGCGATATTTCAAAGAATTTAGATAACTCTGAAAATGGAACCGCGCATCCAACAAAGAAGATTATCGAATACTTAGCAACAATTTCATTGTTTTAAATTATCTGGGTCTTCGAAAGCCAAGAGAATATTGTAATATATAAACAAATAAGGAAATTGTGCGCATCTTAACCAGGTCGGTAGATGTAAAACAACGGGTTCTAGCAGCTCGAAATTAAAGAAGTACCATGAAGAACTTTAAGGTCAGAGGTAAGTGGATGTCTCTTCTCTCGGGACTTATAAGGCCCGTAAGTCGGTGCAGGTCGTGATTTTGCACGAAGATTTTTTGCTCTAAATTTCTGATTTCTAGAGAAATTTGTGAGCGCCTTATTTGTTAAGTACTTTTGTTAGTTGTTTAAAAGCGATTTGAAAAGGTTTTTACTAACTAAACTAATCGACGTATATCAGTTTTTGTTGGTAATGATTCTTCGAGCTTTTATCAAATTAGTGCAAGCCAAGGTGCTACGCTAATCATACCGTCCTTGGAATACTATGCCAATATCTGAGGAATGACGTGGTGGTAACCACCTTGCGAGGTACTAAGCTACAATTTTGTGTATGATTAATTTAATTAAACTAAAATCTTAGATAAAATTTGACACTTATAATGTAAAATTTAAAAATGCATATCTCCGAAAGTTTATATTCTAGCAACTTGAATCTTTACCAAGCTATTAGTGATGAGTGAGACCGGTCTTGATCTTGCGGTCTTGGTCTTGTAGCAAGACCAAGACCAAGAAAGCCTTTTCGCTTGCAAGACCAAGACCGAGGAGTGCAAGACTACGCAAGACCAAGACCAACCTTTAAGATTCTTTCACTTTTTTTTAAATATTATAAATTTTAATTTTCACATTCAATATATAGAGGTATTTCAGACATGACAAAAAATGTGTCGAGAACTGCCAAAAAAGCGATTATTTAATAAGCAACAAGTTTCTTTGATAAAATAATAATTAAATCGATTACTTTGTTTTTTTATATAGTTCTCTAACAACGATAACGAGTAAATTCAATAACATGTTTAAAAATAATGAAATGATGACTCAATGGTCTGACAAAGCTCGATATCTTCGAAACCGTTCACGACAGACAAAAACTAGGGGTACACAAGTTTTAGAAGCTGAAAATTACTTTCATATTCCTAATGTTAAATTAGCTATCTAGTAATGCCACTTACAGGGTAAATAAAAAAAATCCAAAATCCAGAAATACATTATTTTTGTTCCACACTGTAACAAGCGGCACCATAAGATTGCTTCTTAAAACTAAGAAATAAATGTGAAAGTGATGGATTAATAAAAAATATTTTTGTCATATCATATAGAAGTTCTTTTTAGATTAATGGATTTTAAATATCACTTCCGGTTTAGATGGATAAGTCAAAACAATGCTAAAAGAATAATGATGACTTGGTCTTGCTTTGCTCATCACTATACGCATAAAGTCAGAATTCCCCAAAAATCTTTGCATTAATAGTTTTTCTAAACCTTTAGGTTTTTAAGTCATAAGCCATGTCGTTGAGCATTTACAGACCATAGAGAACTAAAAGTTAGTATTGATGAAGTGTTTGAGGAACTAGCCAATCATCCACAATGGTTAGACTTTATTTTATAATAAGTTTTTATTTTCAAGTTAATAAATACATTTTTAGATTATATACTGCTGTCATGTTTTCAGATTATTTCAATTATAATAATTTTTTAAGTTAGCACGTCTTTAACTATCATTAACAACAAAAATATGATAATTGTTGTAGCTTTACATGTCTGTATTAGATTTACGAACTAGTGCATGGACATTCAAAATGGCTGGCTTCTATAAAATACCTTTGTGTTAGTAGCAAGCATTTTACGATAATTAAATTATATGGGTACTTTTATAAAATTTAAAAGAATAAGTTTCTATTAGTTAAAATCTTAGCCAGGTCAGCGCATAGACAAAATATTGTTGTGTCACGGGCATTCTTACAGCAAATGTACCTAAATACTTTCATCTCCAACTTATGTCATAACGATCATCTGATTATTTTTAAGGATCTTGCGAAATTATGTTAGGGATCCTTTTGTTAACATTTCGACATAGAGCTCTTAGTGCTGAATGTGAAAATTGAAGAAAGTGCCTATGATCTGAAATTTTTTTAAAATTTATTGTTTTTGTGCTGTTCTTATTTTCCCTTGCCTGCTGTGTTTTAGTGCTAATACCACTGTTACTATTAGATACTATTTATAATATTTTTATAACAAATTTTCAATCTTCTTCGAAAACCATCATATTTTTATGTTTTTTTCATTGTCCCATATCCGACATTTTAATTTCTGCTTTTGCAGGTATAAATATAAGGAAACATAACCACACATTTAATGCAAGAAATATATTATAGCAAATGTGTTTTATTGCGTAGGTAGCCGCAATAATTATATTTGACGAAAAACAATTTAATTATGTAATCATTTTGTTCCTGTTTCCAATTTATAGCAGACTGCATTTCTATATAATAATTATTTATAAAGCTCTGGAGCAACAATTTACTCCAAAAAACGAAATAGTCATAAATACTACTTTAAAAAAAGTATTTTATAAGATGCATACAATAAAATACAATAAAATAATTTTTATAAGTTTTTATAACGGTATTAATACGCTCAAAAGACTTTTACATAGGCGTTATGAAACAATTTAGTTTTGTAGACTAAGTTGTTTTATAGCTTAGTCATAAAAGTGTATTTATAATTATTTTAAAACTACTTTATTAAATATTTTTTAATATTCTAGCAGAAACATTTTAATGATTAAATAATAAAACATTTCAATTGCAGACAACCTTATAGTGTTATCCACAACTGTAATATAATTAATTAACATCTTGGAAGCATTAATAAAACAATAATAAAACAAAAAAGTTGTAAAAATTAAAATTATAAAATACATTTGCTAGTTGGGATCCCCTCCCACGAAACAATTCTAGCTACGCCACTGTTGACCACTTACACATTTAGGCTTGTCACACTTTACTTTGTTAATGTTGTTTTTGAATATCGGGCTCTTCTGGAGATAACTATCACACCAGGTATATACGATGATAATAATTTACGCCTTCTACTCAGTACAGACTCTTTCAAAATTAAATTTACGACTTGGGAATTGTACCCCTAATTTACCTTAACACTACCCTTAGAGTGAAATACCTAGTAAAGCAATAAAACCATTGTTAAAAAAAGAAAAAGGAGAAAGCAGGTACAGGTAAAGTAAATTAGGTTTCGCTAATAGTTTTTTTGATATTTTACATGTACGAAAATGTGTTTTTTTTTTCAACAAATTCTCCCTTGACATTTTTCCCAGTGATGTTTTTTCATTTAAAAAAGTTTTTTTATGGCCGTTAATGCCACGTTTACACCAAAGTATTTCACTAAGTTTTCCACAAGTTGCGGCAATTTGCTGCTTTTTTTACAAAATACAGCAACTTTTTCTGTCCTCCACTTGTGGAGAGACAAATCTTTGGCGACTGGGATTGCAAATCTACTTAGAAAGAATCGTCACCCTATATTCTCCATAAAGTCTTTAGGATACCAACAGAAATTAGATATTTTTAAACTTCCATTTTGACTATAGAAAATTAAACACGCATTTTAAAAGCTACGAAGCTTTAAAAATTATTTTGTGTTTTCAACTCCAAGAATTCGAACGAGAAGTTCTGTCATTTAGTAGTGCCTTTTTTTCACAAATAAAAGCCAATTTTGTGAAATACATAGTCTGTGGGATAGTTCTGAAAGAAATTAGGAATTGATTCATGTATCGTATAAAACACGACAACCTTCAGCAACTAGTACGAGAAACGGTATATTATCCACACCACAGTGATGTTTTTTCATTTAAAAAAGTTTTTTTTATGGCCGCATAAAGCCACGTTTACACCAAAGTATTTCACTAAGTTTTCCACAAGTTGCAGCAATTTGTTGCTTTTTCTACAAAATACAGCAACTTTTTCTATCTTCCACTTGTGTAGAGACAAATCTTCCACTTAATTTTAGTTTCCCGCGAAGTGTCGGTAAAAATCAAAACAAGTTGACAACTAAAAGTGGAAGATTTGTTGCTTTGCGCAAGCAACTTGTATAACACTAGTGGAGAACTACTACCTAAACCTTTCGCGCCAATTTGTTGGCAACAAGTTTTCCACTCGTTTCTCTAAATTTAATAAGAGCAACTTTTAGTTTTCTACAAAAAAATCTTCCACTTGTTGCTCTAATTTAGGAAGTGCAAATTTTAGTTGACAATTTTTAGTTTTCTACAAACGATCTTTTGTCAACTTTTAGTTGTCAACTTTGGCGCAAACGCGCCTTTTTAAAAGATAAAAAAAGTTGACAACTAAAAGTGAAAGATTTGCTGCTGCACGCTTTGCACAAGCAACTAGTGGAGAACTGGAGAACTACTACCTAAACCTTTCGCACCAATTCTTTGGCAACAAGTTTTTCACTTGTTTCTCTAAATTAACGAAGAGCAACTCTTAGTTTTCTACAAAAAATCTTCTACTTGTTGCTCTAATTTGAGAAGTACAACTTTTGGTTGACAACTTTTAGTTTTCACAAACCCTCCCTTGTCAACTTTTAGTTGTCAACTTTGGTGTAAACGCGCCTAAAAAATTTAAAAAAAAGTTAACAACTAAAAGTGGAAGAATTGTTGCTACACGCTTTGCACAAGCAACTTGTAAAAAAACTAGTAGAGAACTGGAGAACTACTGCCTAAACCTTTAGAGCTATTTCTTTGGAAACAAGTTTTTCACTTGTTTCTCCACAGGCGAGAAGAGCAACTTTTAGCTTTCTACAAAAAATCTTTCACTTGTTGCTCTAATTTAAGAAAAGCAACTTTTAGTTGACAACTTTTAGTTTTCTCCGAATAATTTGTTGTCAACTTTTAGTTGTTAACCTTGGTGTAAACAAAGGCTTTTAAAACAGTTAATGTGCTGGTTAATACGTCTCCTAAAGACTATTTACGATTATGACTACATAATTCGTCTTGTAATACTTTTTTTTTCATAAATATAATTTAATTTAAGATTCATGACAAATCATCATAAATATAAAAACTTTCAGAATTTCATAAATTTTTAAACCCCATTTTTTTTTAATTTTTCACGCGATCTGTCAGTTCATAGGTCCAATAAGGCTATCGCGATCCCTTATTCCCATTTAAGATAAATTGGTTTATTAAGCAATGCAAAACATTTTTTGTTGTTGTGACCCTTTTTTACTGATTTTTTAACCAATGCAACTAACCAAAAAAAAAATTACAGTGTTTTTACCCAAACAAAATATAGCAGCAACACTAATTAAAAATCTTGTTTCAATATGTGTGAAATGTAATATTGGAACTTGCCTGCCATGGCCTGTGTCAGCCAGGCATTGTGAACTTGTGCAAACGCACCAACGTTTTTTTTTCTAGATTTTAAATGCTACTAGTTCTGATATAAAATTTCGTATAATATTTGGCAGAAATGTAATTTAGGTACAAAGGGTATTTTTTAGCCAATAAAGAAATGTGTTTATTAGTTTTTTATTTCATTCCGGAGACACTTAGATTATATTGTTGGTGTAATTATTTGCAGCAGAAGATAAAATTTCACACTTTAGCACCCATGTATATGCCGACAAAAAACCATTACCTGAAAGAAGGGAGAACCCAATAAAATATTTTTAAAACGATGGTTCCTATACCGCCTTTATGGTTATTATGGTAAAGTTTACAGCTTACCAATTTTTTTTTTAAGAAAAAAACATTTTCTTTATTAGTTACATAATCTAGTAACCAAGACCGACCTGCAAGACTCTTGCACGTCTGCAACTTTTTTTAAAATATTATAATATTTAATTTTTATATTCAATATACAGAGGTATTTCATACAGAAATTACAAAAAAATGGCGAGAACTGCCAAATAAAGCGATTATTTAATGAATAGCAGGTTTCTTTAATCAAATAATCATTAAATTGATCACTTCGTTAATTTATACAGTTTTTTAACAACGATTATGAGTAAATGCAACAACATGTTTCAAAAATAATAGCATTGTGACTCAATGGTCCGACAAAGCACGATATCTCCAAAACCGTTCACGACAGAGGAAAGCTAAGGGTACAAAAGTTATAGCAGATGAAAATAACTTTCATATTTTTTGTTTTTTTATTAGCTATCAAGGATCCCTCCAAGGATGGATAAAAAATTTTTTCAAAATCAAAAAAACATTATTTGGTTCCACATAAAATTGGCACCATTAGATTGCTTCTTAAAACTAAAATATAAATGTAAAAAGAAAGAAATTAATAAAAATATTTTTTACGTCATATAGGAATAATGTTTATATGAATGGATTTAAATATCACTTTGGGTTTTGACGTAAAAGGCAAAACAATGCTAAAAGAAAACCAAAAAATATATTTAAAAATTATCTACATTAACATTGTTTCTATATGACAATTTAACAATTTAACAGCATAATATACAGGGTGGTGATTTTTTTTAAATGGATTTTTCATTTTCACAATCACGTTTTACTCCCTTTTTTCTATAATTTTTTCATTCTCAGTTTTTTACCATAATAAAGGGGTTTTGGGGATATCGAGCTTTTTTCACAATATTGAACCACCTTGTATATGCAGAATGTTTATAAAGTATTTGTACAAACTTTTTAGGGCAAATGTTTGACTAATTTAAAGATAAAAAGTTCATATGAACTGAAAAGATTTTGAATAACTTTTTTTGAATTAGAAATCAATGTTTACATATTAGAATCATTTTCACAAAAATTACACATCTGGTTGAAATTAAAAAATTTTTATTCTGCTAAGGGGCATAGTTTTGTATTTTTTTAATTTTATATGCCTCCTTAAAGAAAATTTAAATAATATAATTTTAAATGTATAAAAACAAGTTGTGCCTCAATTCAACTGAAAAGGAAGCATGAATAAAAAAACCCTAAATTTAAAATATTTATGTGTTTTTTAAACAAATAGTGTGTAAGGTTAAAATTGGCATATTTTATAATATTTTTGCAGAAAATATAGTTTCCATCTTTATTTATTTTTTAAATATTAAAAAAAATATTTTATTCAATTATACTTAGTTTAATTACTACTAAAAAAAAACAAGACCAGCAAGACTCTTGCATCAAGACCAAGACCAACAGCGGGTGGTGGGCCCCGGAAACCCAAAACCTTCCATCTGTTTGCAAGACCAAGACCAAGACCAAGACTAACCCGGTCTTGGTCTTGGTCTTGCTTTGCTCATCACTAGTGGTAATCCTTTTTTTACAGAGAATATCAGCTCCATATTATTTTTTTTTATTTTCAAAATATGAAAAGCATGTGTGATCTACATTTGTTTTGTCGTTAACGACTCGTAAGGGTTTTGTTTCTTTTTTTTTTAAACAAAGCTTTAACATATTTGCGACAACCATAATCTAGAATGTATTAAGTTCAACAAGAAAATTATTTCCGGCCTTGGCCGAGAATGAGACTGAATGATTTGTATTTTATGAAATAATTATTTAATAAATTATCGTTCATTAATTTAATCAATAAACAACAATAATAAACACGTTAATAAGGTGATACTTCCCGGACTCGCGTATTTCCTTTATCTTCCGGAAGTGGATAATATACCGTTTCTCGTACTAGTTGCTAAAGGTTTTCTTGTTTTATACGATACATGAATCAATCCTTAACCAGCTTTTTTTGAGGTAGCCTTTCGGACTAAAACATGATTTATAAATATGAGTACTTTCCCGGAAACGTGCTCCTTAGTACTTGTACTTGCTCATAAGGGAACGTTCCCGCACGATGGTCGTAAAAGTTCGCGCAAGTTCGCCGGTCCCAAATGAGAACATCTACTTCTTTTACAACACTGGTCCAGACCTGTTGTATACACCCTGTATAATTAATGTCAACATATGCACTACCAGTAATTAGAAGTGTTAAAAACATTTCGGAACCGTTACGAGCGCCGACGCACACAATAACAGAAACTCGT
>JAHBCN010006651.1:25000-30000 GCA_019359885.1 Listronotus oregonensis
GTACTTAAAGTAAACCAAAGTACTTGAAGTAATTAAAAGTACTTTAAGTAAAACAAATTATACTTGAGTAGTATTTTTTGTAAGGAAGTTAGAGGGTTTATTCCTCAAAACGGGGTTTTCCAACAACTCCTAAAAGCTTTAAGGACTGAACCCTACGTCATTGGAAAGTAGGCCATTCGGTAAAATTATAGTTAGGAAAACAAGTAGGGTTGCTAAGTGTCCCGTTTTAAGTCGGGATCTTATGTATCCGATGTCCGAAATAATGTAAAATTTTGTATGTAAATTTATGGCAACAGCCCTAGAATGCCGTACTCGGGTGAGCGCTTGGGCCTTAAACCATTATAGGAAATATTGGTTTTTCCCAAAATGGGTTTTTCCCTGTGGTTGCCAACGGGTTGGCGTTGGCATCCAATACATCTGTCAAAAGCGAGTGTTTTCATATGGGTGTCTACAGCAGGTTGGCACCCAAAACCTATTCTTGGGATACCTTCTACTATTAGGTATCTTTCTTTTTTATTTTCACTAGACCAGAGCACTTATAATTTTTACGTTGACACAAGACCGATTAAAAAAACAAAAAGTCTAATTCTCAGTAATAGTTACACTTGTCTTGCTGTTGGATCCAATCTAAATGAGCGCTGTAATGCAATACAATAGAAACAGTAGCGGTTGCGCGTATTTCTTATTTTCACTTGTTTGTACGATTACCTAAGGCGTGTAAATTCGAGTACTTGGTTGATTTTTTACTTCAAATACTTTTTATTTACTTGAAGTACTTTCTTTACTTAAAGTAACTTTTTTTTACTTCAAGTACATCGTAATACTTCAATTACTTAAATAAATACTTCAAGTAATTTACTTGGTCAAATCAAATAAAAATCTAAGTATCTTCATAAAAACTAATCAAGTAAAAGTACAAGTACCTCCTAATAAAAAGTACTTGAAGTAAAATACTTGAAGTACAAAAAAGTACTTCAAGTAAAATTTTACTTAAAGTACTTCAAGTTTTGACAGCTCTGCTTAAAAGTATTAAGAAAATACATATTAAGCCATGAGTCTTTGGACTTGGACTTGACACTGAATGTAATAGATACTGATTAGAATTTCCTCAAAAATAAACTTTAAATCTTATAGTCGATCCTCTAATTCAGAAAACAGTACTCTGATAACATTAAAATTAGATGCAAATTTACTACTACTAATTTTTCTATATGTTGTCTGAAATTCACTTTTACATCGACATTAATTCCTAAAAATTTAGTACATAGAGAGCAAAATAATAATAATATCACAGATCCACAAAAAAAAAGTGATGTGAGATGGGTGTCGCACTAAATTTTCTGGGGTATTGTTTCTGCTAAACACGAATCTGAAGTCAAAAATGCACAAAGTTTAGAAGAGGCGTAATTTTAAATATTAACATTTTTTTTTTAATTTCAAACATCAATATCTCAAAAACCATAAGAGATACACAAAACTTTATATGTAAGTATTTTTACAAGACCTTAGAAATGTATTGTTAGTAGAGTCAAGAATATTAAGTTTTTTTCCAAATATACTGGAGATTTTAAGCTCTCAAACTTCCTATTTATGGAAAACCATCTTCAGCAATACTTTAAATTTATAAACAACTGCCGAGGGAAAAATAGTTTAAATCGTTTTTGTTTAAGCAAATGAAAAAGAAAAACTTAGCTCTAAAATCATTTTAGTAGTAAAATATAAATAAAAATAGGACAATAATTCCATGTGAGCTATGTGCAAAAAGTTGATATTTGATCCTGTTTACAGATACGCTGTAAACGTCTGTTTGTTTTATCGCTTTTTTGACAACCAATAGACCTGATCTTCTTAGAACTCTACTCGTACTTGCTGTATTTGTGTAAAAAAATAATTTTTGGTAATACCAAAAACACCATCACTTCAAAATAAGTTATTTTGCTGTTTTAGCAGTCCTTATTAGGGTTTTCGAGAACGCAAAGCAGAGCTGATTCTATACAAGGTCAGAATGGCGTGTGCCTCCTTGCTAAAATAGTAATATTTTTATTATTTGTTTGCAGTTTCATTAAAATTCGGTGCTAAGGTTTCCGGTGTAAAGATGAGTCATTTAAAACCGAACATCGGATAAAGTTAGATAATTTAGCGATATAAAATTTGCCACTTGGTCTGTCATGTCTAGGGATAGTAAATAGTTTATTTTGTTTTTCTATTTTTAAACGGGGTGATAAAATATAATTTGCACAGTCAAGCACTTGGTTAACAGACTACCTTTTATGCTGAAGATCTTTACTAAGCAGATTAAATCACAATTTTTGAGCAGAAACCTCGATATAACTTAAAAGATACCTATGTGCACAAACGTTAAATGTGTAAATATATATTAGTGAATAGGCGTTTTTCCTGATTTTTTTTATTAGCTTATTGCAAAGCCACATGAAAATAAAGGCCAAAAATATTTTTTCCCGATTTTTTTGGCCTCCGGAAACGCCTTAAAATCAATTTTAAGTTTGATTTTGTAGGCCCGTGACGTCACGGCCTAAATTTTCTATTGGTGGAATTTCTGCTTTGTTGTCAGCTTATTGTTATTCGATACGCCTGTCATCAAATATCGATATGCGCAACATCTACTAAGTTGGCGTTTCCTGTCAATTGTCATATTGTCCACCTGTAAAATTCCTGTAACCTCTAATATATACTAATAATTTCTAATTTGTAAATAGTGTGTGTTCTTTCCAAATATTCCAATTTATTACTATAGTTATTATTATCGCCAAACTTTCCTTGATATGAACCATTTTTACGAGTAAATTTCCGTTATTTTATTTAAAATGAAAAAAAGTGCATTGTTATTATTTGCGAAACCAGAAGCCGGCCGAGTTTAGGATCCTCAAAAATATTCTTTTCTCTTCCAAAACAAGACGATAGGAGAAAAGCCTGGTGTGCTGCTGTAGGTATTGGGGAAAATGCCCAAGGACATGTCTATTATTGTTGTAAAAAACCATTTGATGTAAGTTTTTATGTTTTATTACAATTGAAACTATTTAGGTAGTCTGGCTGTGTTTTAGTGGTCTAAAGCATTTCGCTTTTTAGCATTTCGTTAAAATCGATACGATTGTCGATATCGATGGTTCCTAAACAGACTTGGCATCCATGTTGAATTTGATTGGTTGGGGGAGTGGCGGGCTATTTAAATTACAATGATAATTAAACCTTAAATAGAAAAGTAAGGGGTTTGTATTTTCCGTGTTATTTAGCAGGTTTTGCTTAATTGTGTTTCTACTTTTAATTTTTACACACAACATTATCAATATCAATTGAGTGAAAATACCCTATTAACTCAAGCATAACATAACCTGAAAAGGTGAAAAAATTGTACATAAAAAGAGATTTTTGTGTACTTTAAGTTGTAAGGAGTAGGTAGATAAACGGAAGTTGTTGGGTATTGCAACAGTCGGTTTTTTCTTGGTTCTGGTGTTTTATTTAAAAAAAAAATGACAAGATGGAAAAACAACACCAGAGGAAAAAGTGGTTGCAAAGGAAAAAAGGGAAGGAGTACGTTAGTTCTTCTCGAAATTCTTCTCAATAAAGAAGATAGCATAAGTGCTCGACATAAGTTTTGATATTAACTTATTTATTTACTTTCAATCATACATGTCTTAAAATTATTAAGTTGCTCTGGATTTTTTAATTATTGATTTAGCATTTAAAATATAAAATTCTAAAAGTAAATCACAGTTTTAGAAGAAATCTGAGAAATAGATACCTATCTGATTGAAGTAAGATTAATATCGAATTTAGGCGAACTATCGAAAATTCTGCGGAATTAACCGCGGTAATAATTGGTGTAAAATGACAGGAATTGTTTGATAAATTTGACATAAAGTAAATAAATAAAACGTCAAAATCAAATTTAACTATATCCGCCAAAATTCAGTGGTTTATACCGATTTCTTTTGGTTAAACGCCTAAAATCGATTTATGTTTTTGTGCTGAACCGATATTGTCTGTCCCGAATACTGCTCTGCGTTGTTTCGCTCAAAATTCACTTTTTTAAAATATTTTTACAGATTTAAAAGTTTTGCCTGGTCTTGCTACAACTTTTTGGCATGCTATTTTATTCAAAATTGTTGGTTTGGTATTTATTGCTACAATTTCTTTGCAAAATAATATTTACCAACTTTCTGAAATTTGTATACAACTTATTTATTTATTCCTTAAAATGTTAAGTATAAAATTAATGCGCAAATAAATGTTTCAATTATGTATAACTACATTTTAACCAACGCTCAACGGTCTTTTGGTCAAGTTAACTGTGTACTGTCAAAATAATTTAACTTAATACCTTAAAAATATTTAACAAATTCAATAAAATATCCGGGCAGTTACAAAAAAGTTGCACCAATCAACTGAATAAAAGAAAAATTGCAGCAATTTTTAAACACCTGTGGCATGAAAAATTTTACTCAAAAAACATCCAAACTTTAAAAATTATATTGTAGCAGTCATTATTGGAATAATTTTTATTTGTGTAAAAAGGCCTGAAGAAAACAATTAAATGCGGGTATGTTAGTATTAACTTTAAACCCTTAATAGTTTGGATTAATATCTAGATATCTGGCCCAGTCAAAGTTTTAACTAAGTAATTAAATGTAAAATTCGAGGCCCTAAGCAAATTTCCTATTCAAACCAAATTCGACTGCATACACTTATAAACTCAACCACTTATATATTAGCAAAATGTCTACTTACAATTTTAGATCTTTTGGTAACCAGTACTGACTTATACATTATAATTCTTAACATTTTTTAGAAAAAATACCTATCACTTTTTGACATAGATCCAAATAACAAGATGGTAAGTTTTGATGTTGTTAATTATTTTTAAAAGATATTTTAATTCAAAATGATTATCCTCTTAATTTTATAAATAACTGCTTTATTAATCTTAAACCACCTTCAAGTCAAAATTTAAATAGACCTGTTAGAAATTTATTTTTACCATA
>JAHBCN010006651.1:35000-47746 GCA_019359885.1 Listronotus oregonensis
AAACTAAAATCCGTTCAAAAGTTAGCTTTAATCTATTGTTTGGTATAAAACAAAAATTGAAAACTTGCATTTTTTTAATAAAAAATTTGGAATATCTTTGTAATTTAATCGCAATGATTTCTACTTTTGAAAGGAATTGAAAAATAAACAAAATGGTTTATCCTAATCTCTGAACATGGAATTGTCTCTACCTCCAAAGGAAAAGCCGAACTATTTGCCAAACAATTTGCTGCCAATTATACGCTTGATCCTCCTAACAATCTTCCCCTTCCAACAGTTGTCCCTGTTTCCCATAAAATGTCCGATTTAATTTTTAAAGTCAAACAGATCAAGCGTATTATTTCTTCTCTTAATTCTAAAAAATCGTCTGGGCTGGATGGCATACCAGCAATCGTCTTAAAAAAATGGGCTCCCGAGCTTGCACCCATCTTAACTCGCCTCTTTCGAATCTCTTACGACACAGGCATTTTCCCGGAGAGTTGGAAAGCTGCACGTGTGCAACCTGTCCCCAAAAAAGGATCCAAAAGTCTCCCTTCCAACTATAGACCTATATCTCTTCTTTCAGTTGTTTGCAAAGTAATGGAAAAATTCATTAATTCCCAAATCTTAAAGTGTCTGGAAAAACATAAGATCTTACATGATAGACAATATGGATTTCCTCACAGTAGATCCACAGCTGATCTTCTTTCCTTTGTCTCACACCACTGGAACAAGTCCCTTGAGTTTATTGGTGAATCCCAGATCGTTGCTCTTGACATATCCAAAGCTTTCGATCAGGTCGGGTATGATGGGCTTCTTAACAAACTTCCTTCTTACGGTCTTCCACCTAAGCTTTGCTCCTGGCTTTCCAGTTTCCTCTCTAATCGACGTATATCAGTTAGTGTAGATGGTCATTCCTCCAGCTTCTACCAAATTAATGCTGGGGTACCCCCTGCATTAGCCCTGGCTCAGTGCTGGCACCCACGCTGTTTCTTTTACACATTAACGATCTTCTCTCTTCCACAATCAATCCCATTCATAGTTTTGCTGACGATAGTACCCTCCACTCTAGTATTCAATTTCTTAAGCCACCGTGTAATCGTGATTTCGAAAACAAGCGCAGGTCAATGCAGATATCTCTTTCACAAGACCTTAAACTTATCTTCGATTGGGGCGCCAAAAATCTTGTTCAGTTTAATGCCTCGAAAACACAGTCATGTTCGCTGTCGCGAAAAACGTCTGCAAATGCTCATCCCTTACATATGAGCGGCCAATTTCTGCAGAACAAAGAGTCGTTTAATCTTGTCGGCGTTAGTTTTGAGAATAACCTCAACTGACACAAACACATTTTATCCATAGCTTCGGCAGCTTCAAAAAAGATTGGATTTCTCTTCCTAGCCAGAAAATATTTCTCTTCTTCCAATCTGTACACTCTGTATGTATCCCAAATCAGACCCTCTTTAGATTATTGTTCTCATACCTGGGGAATGGCGTACCCTACAACACTTAGCATTCTGGACTCCAATCAAAGAAGAGCCGTTCGTCTTATTAATGATCCAACGCTCACAGAAAGGCTTCCACTTCTTGCCCACCGTCGAGCTGTAGGGGATCTGTCGCTCTTCTATAGGTATTTTCACGGCTTCTGCTCAGAGGAGTTGGCCAGTATAATCCCTTCTCCGGCAGCTCCCAACAGAGCAACACGTAGTGCAACTTTTATGCATCCTTTTACAGTTCAGTTAGAGAGACCCCGAACTTCCCGCTTTCTTTATTCCTTTATTCCTAGAGTGGCAAGACTATGGAACCTGCTGCCCGCAGAAGTTTTTCCTTCTCCTCCCAATCTCCAAAAATTTAAGTCCCGTGTGAACAAACTCCCTCTCACCATACTGAAGACACCCACGGTACGTTAGTACTTAGGCATCAGCCTTCGTGGACTGTCCCAAGATAAAAAAAAATAGGTGTATTTTTCGCTAAAAAAGGTCATGAAAACCGCTTGTATTGAAAACTTATTTAAAAACTCATAATTGGTTTCTTTTAAAGGTAAAAAGTTAATTTTGGGAAAATGATTATCTACAATACGGTGTTTAAAACGGACTAAAGGCTGGCGCTGTCCGTAGGGTTTTTTGACAATCTCAAGTTGAACTGTTAAAGGATGCATAAAAGTGACACTACGTGTTGATCTGTTAGGGGCTGCCAGAGAAGCAGTTGTATTGGTCAATTCCTCAGAGCTAAAGCCGTGAAAATACCTATAAAAGAGCGACAGTTTCCCAACAGTCCGTCGGTGGGCCTATTATCACGTAAAAGCACCAAAGCCCGGGCGTAGTCCGGATTTCCTCGTTACTCATTTAACGCCTCCAAAATTTTATCCTTAAGTTCGTTTACATATTGCGCCCCACACTCATTTTTTCTATTTATTTTTTTAACTAATAAGCCCCAAACATTTTCCATAACATTTAAATCCGGACTATGTGCGGGCCACGGTAAAACTCTGATACGCTGCTCTTCCATCCATTCATCGACTGGCCGGCCGTATGAACGGGACACTTTTCTTGCTGAAAGATAAAATTTCTGTCCGGAAATCGATTCAATACAGAAGGAAACATGATATTCTGTAGTAAATCTATATATACCTCCACATTAAACCTTCCTTCGATAAAATAACATACATCAAGTCCTTATGCACTTAGCCACCCCCAAACATTTACCGAAAATCGTCCACTACTTCTGTCCTTTTCGGTATATTTTTCATTAAATCGTGTTCCTTGAGGCCTGTATACCGTAAGTACCCCATTGTAGCACGACTGAAACACTTTTTCATCGGTGAATATTATATTTTTCCAAAAAATCGGAGGTTCCAAGTAAAATTGTAGGGCAAATCCAATGCATTGTTCTTTATTTGCATTAGTTAAAAACGGTTTTAAGGCTGCCGGGTGGCAGCGCGGATATTTGCCTTATTCTTCGCCGTGCCGTTCTAACCGATGCTGGGAAATTGCTTTTCGTTTTTGCTGTAACTACAGATTAAAATGGTTGGTTTCTCAAAGCATAAACTACATTATTGTCTTGTTCTTGATTCGATAGTTTGGGGCGACCACTTCCACCTCTTCTTTCAATGGAGTGTGTTTCCTGCCATTTTTTTTTAACCAAATGAATAGTACTCTTTGGGATGTTAAGTTCTTCCGCCACATCCCTTTCTGGCCAACCTCTCTGCTCAATATAATGATTAATTTATACTTTTTGATTCAAAGTTAAGTTTGTTATTTTAAAAAATATTTTTAGACACTGACAACGGACACCTGTTTCTTTATTAGGTTTTTCAACAGGTATTTATATTCAGTAGAAGGTGGTATAAGCCTATTTTACTCAAGGGACAAAGAATTGCCCATGATTTAATGGACGTTACTGTACATAATAACCAATGCTTATTAATAAATAGCTACCTTGAGTATGGCAATTTTAATATTAGGGCGATCATAAATAAATTTTTTAAAAATAAAATTAATAACACATAGATTTTACGAAAAATCTGGTTCGATACAAGAAGGAAAATCAGTGTTTTAGGCACTCGATGTGTTGACAAACTCGGCCAGCGGCTTCGTTTGGCAATCATCACATCGCTTGCCTAAAACACTGCTATTTCGGGTCATGTTTTGAAAAAAGCTATAAAAGGGTAGAGTTTTTTTTAACTTTTCAATTTGCAACCTGTAGAGCACTTGTCTCCCCACTGCCCCCTACTTCACTTCAGACACCCATGGTATAGTCTGTCTCAAAGTATATCGTGTTAGCTTCATTTATGGATTATACTTGCCGACAGCAATAAAACTGCGGATCGGTAGATATTAAACGACGAAACATTAGGGACGGACTTAAATAATATAAAGATTTATAATTTATTGTTTATTTAGGTAAGTATAATCTTAAAATTACATTAAGAAATTAAATATGCAAAGTTTTAATAAATCTATAACTGCATTATCTATACATAATTACATTTTTAATCTAAAAATCTAAATCTAATTCTGTTTCACTATCAGAGTCATCATTAAGATTAATTACAATAGGTTTATGTTGTTTTGGATAAAAATGTAAGAGTCCTCAATTTTTATAATGTTCTCTAGTAAATTTTTCCAGCTCTCATCTGGTACGTTAGTAATTATATTTTTTATCAAATTTTTAACACTGGGACTTGTAGGTGTAACATTTTCTGCTCTGATCTTTGATTTTACTTGGTTCCACAAATGCTCTATGGGGTTAAACATACAGTGATACGGAGGAAGCTGTAAGACAGTATGTCCAGCATGTTCAGCCAAATTATCACATACATATTGTTTTTTAATTTCACATGAATTTAGGACTTCTAAAAGTTGCGTTTTTTGTAACTGAATTCAAAATAAGTATCATTTTCTAACAAATATTCCTGGATTTCAGTTTTTGAACTTGATGAAGCTGGTGCTTTGTGTTGCAGACGGTTGTGGTAGCTTGCGTTATCCATTACAATAACACTGTTGTTTGGAATATCTTTTAAAAAATAATCTTAAAGCCAGTTTTTAAAAATTTCTGCGCTTGTATCCTCATGATAATCCAAGCTTACGATATTCTTTGCAACAGCAAGCAGTTTGGGACAAATCCGTCTTCTGAACCCGCGTGTATTATGGTAATGCGTTTTCCTTTATTTGAAGGTGCTTTCGTCTGACAGTTTCGACTGGAATCAACCCATCCTTTGGATAGTGTGTCATGTGTATCGAACCATGTTTCATTAAGGTAAATTATGGATCTGTTTTCTAACCTATATCTTTTAATTTCTTGAAGGGAATTATATCTCCAAGTGCCTAATCTGTGCGATTTCATTACTACTTGTCTTTTGTCTATTTTGCGGTATTTAAATCCCATTTTACAAACAACTCTATAGAGGGTGGCACGGCTAATATTTATATTGGTTTCGTCTTCGTCTAGCTTTTTTTTCAGTTTATCCAAGGTAGGAATAACCCCGCTTTCATGAAGATAATATATTTTTCCTTCTTATTAGGTCCTGATCACTACTGTCTATACGGTGAGATTTAAAATCAATGCGTTTTTTTCTTTTGTTCAATTCTTCACTAATAATATCGATGATCTTGGAGTTTTTGTAAGTAGACAGGTTTCTTTTAAAGCTTCTTGTTTAATTAGACCTTTACTGGTTAAAGTTTCATACACATTTTTAACAACCTGTTTTGCCTCTAATGACAAATGCTTTCGACGCGACATAGTTATATTCTCGTAAAACAATTTTTTCGAAACGCACAGTAGAAACGGTTATTCAACACTGCCACTAAAATATTAGCCAAAATATTTATATGCCTAATGGTTAATACTCAAGAAATACCTGGCCCAACCCTGCCCTTATGAACAAATGGGTTTACCCAATAACAATAGGTAATAAAATCGTTAAAGGGTTATTGGGGTATGGTCCGTCAAGAGCCATAACGATATACTTTGAGACAGACTATACGTTAATAGGCTTCAAGCTATCAAATGCATAAGGTGGAGAATTGGCCAGATCTTCTGTTATGATTGTTTTTTTGTCAAATGAAAACAGGATGCTATTAACGAAAATTTTAATTCCAATAATTGGACCTCATTGAACCATACCACATCTTTATAGGAACACCAAAATCAGTTATGGTTGTCGACCCAAAAATTATACGTTGTATATTTTTGGAGAAAGAAGTGTTGCCTTGTCCGAACGTGAAATGAAATATCGATGCTCAAGTGTGTAAATTAAATAACTGCGGTTGTGGTTGAATTTTGGTCTTGTATTGTTTTTGTAATCGATGAATATGCAAAACTGGTAAATTTATCCCAGTGTAAAAATGAAAAATGAAGCATTTCTTTATGTTCTTAAAGGTAAACAGATACATTATTCACAAGACAATTTGGGTTTTATTTCATGTAGAATTTTAAGCGAAAATAATTGTTACGAGGGTGTATTGATAAATGCTTAGCAAAACATATAGAGTGTCCGAAAAATACGTGTACAAAAATTTATAACAGACCCCGTGGTTACATCTGCGATTGCTTCTTTTTGTTCTCTTTGTCTCCAAAGTTTACACAAAATTAAACCTTTTTTGAGTTGTCAAATATTTTTTTCTTAAAGTTTATTAAAAATAGAACAACTTAAAAAATGTTTATTTTTCGATTTTTTTTTAATACAAAAATTGATATTTTATTATTATTATTATTATTTTTAATTATTTGTCCTTACATGTAGAATATAAAGAAAATCACTAGAACTTGCTAAATTTAAATAGATGCGTTTTTTTTTCTTATCTTGTGACAGTCCACGAAGGCTGATGCCTAAGTACTAACGTACCGTGGGTGTCTTCAGTCACAATATTCTAAAGAGGGTCTGATTTGGGATACATACAGAGTGTACAAATTGGAAGAAGAGAAATATTTTCTGGCTCGGAAGAGAAATCCAATCTTTTTTGAAGCTGCCGAAGCTATGGATAAAATGTGTTTGTGCCAGTTGAGGTTATTCTCAAAAGTAACGCCGACAAGATTAAACGACTCTTTGTTCTGCAGAACTTGGCCGCTCATATGTAAGGAATGAGCATTTGCAGACTTTTTTCGCGACAGGGAACATGACTGTGTTTTCGAGGCATTAAACTGAACAAGATTTTTGGCGCCCCAATCCAAGATAAGTTTGAGGTTTGTGAAAGAGATATCTGCATTGACCTGCGCTTGTTTTCGAAATCAGGATTACACGGTGGCTTAAGAAATTAAATACTAGAGTGGAGGGTACTATCGTCAGCAAAACTATGAATATGATTGATTGTGGAAGAGAGAAGATCGTTAATGTGTAGAAGAAACAGCGTGGGTGCCAGCACTGAGCCCTGGGGCACCCCAGCATTAATCTGGTAGAAGCTGGAGGAATGACCATCTACACTAACTGATATACGTCGATTAGAAAGGAAACTGGAAAGCCAAGAGCAAAGCTTAGGTGGAAGACCGTAAGAAGGAAGTTTGTTAAGAAGCCCATCATGCCAGACCTGATCGAAAGCTTTGGATATGTCAAGAGCAACGATCTGGGATTCACCAAGAAACTCAAGGGACTTGTTCCAGTGGTGTGAGACAAAGAAGAAGATCATCTGTGGACTGTGGCGAAATCCATATTGTCTATCATGTAAGATCTAGTTTTCCAGATACTTTAAGATTTGGGAATTAATGATTTTTCCATTACTTTGCAAACAACTGAAAGAAGAGATATAGGTCTATAGTTGGAAGGGAAACTTTGGATTCTTTTTTGGGGACAGGTTGCACACGTACAGCTTTCCAACTCTCCGGGAAAATGCCCGTGTCGTAAAAGATTCGAAAGAGGCGGGTTAAAACGGGTGCAAGCTCGGGAGCACATTTTTTTAAGACGATTGCTGGTATGCCAACCAGCCCAGACGATTTTTTAGTATTAAGAGAAGAAAGAATGCGCTTGGTCTGTTTAACTTTAAAAATTATATCGGACATTTTATGAGAAACAGGAACAACTGTTGGAAGGGAAAGATTAGTAGGAGGATCAAGCGTAGAATTGGCAGCAAATTGTTTGGCAAATAGTTCGGCTTTTCCTTTGAAGGTAAGAGACAATTCCATCTTCAGAGATTAGGGGTGGAAAAGAATTTTGCAAAAGTTCTGACTAATATTTTTAGCAAAGGACCAGAAAGCTTTACTGCCATTTGAGCAAGAGAGAACTTTATCTTTTATTCGAGTGTTAAAATGGTCTTTTGCTTCTGAGATAGTCTGATTATACTGATTTCTCGCTTCGATGCTAGCCTGTCGATTTTCGGGACTGGGGTTTTGAAGAAACTTTTTGTGGCTTGAATTTTTAAAAGTCTGGCTTTGTCACAGGATTTAGAAAACCACGGTTTGTGATTTGAAGTTATGGGGTTCTTTTTAGTGTGGGGAATATAGGTCTCAATGCCTAGTTGAATTGTTTCGGTAATTTGTTTACAAATTTCGGAAGGATCGAAAGTAGAAAAGCAGGTAGGATCCCAAGGGTAGCTGGCAAAGAAATCTCTCAGAGCATGCTTTCAGTTGCCTCAAAATGAGTGGAGTAAGATACGGTGACCAAACCATGGTCAGAGCGACCAAGGGAGCAGTTACTGATGCTTGATAGAGTTCGGGGGTGGAAGTAAGAAAGAGATCTAGTGTGTTAGAATTATGGGTGGGAACCCTAGGAAAGTAGGTAGGTTCCATGATTAGATTGGTGAGCGAGTTGCTGATTGCGAAATTTTCTGCTGCTCTGCCTTGTGTATCAGTTTTTGTGGATCCTAGCCAATCCTTATTATGAACATTAAAATCCCCGAGAATGATTACTTCGGCCAATGGAAACTGGGAAATAACATTGTCGATCTTTTTTTATTGACGAAAGAGTTGAAAAACACCTTTATCTTCAAAACAAGAATTAGTGAAAAAAAATTTTTATTCCTTTTTTTTAACTTGTAAATCCCCCGTAAAATAGAACAAAATGAAAGGAAAAACTTGTCAATATTTCTATTTTTCGATTTTTTATGACCAAAAATAGGTAAAGCCGCGATTTTAAACAATTACCATTTTAATCTCTTGGAAACAAAAAAAAAGTTGTTTCATAACGTATTTTATTAAAAAAACATGGTTTAATATCATTCATTGTTTCCTTATAGCCAATTGGGTATTATACATATTTTTTAAACAAAGCAAAATACACATAAATTCGTAAGGAAGTGTCCCCAGGTCAATTTTATAATCTCACAAGTCCGAATAAAAAAGCCAGTATCGAATATTTCAGGTATAAAAACATAGGTAAAAAAGGGACTGCAAGACGACTCGTGACGTCACATCGCATATAAATACAGATTGTTTACGTATTGATTTTGTCTGTTTTCAGTTGTGCTCAAGGAAGTTTAAAGGTGTATGGAAGCCCAATGCTATGGCCCATTCGATCAAAAAATGTCCAGCCCAGTATGAAAATAACTGTCAGAGTTGGCCCCGCCGATTCTGCGCAATAACAAAATTCCACGAAATAATTTAATGTATTGCCTACTTACACACTGATAAATCAGTGTGAAGTTAGCCAACACATTATAATTTTATGAGAGCCGGAGTACCAGTACCGTTTTTTGGATTGATCAAAACATTCTTATTTTAGTGATTAGTGTTTATTAAATTGTGACTATAATTTTGTGTTTATTGTTTGTTACTTATAATATCGTAACAAAATTACTAGAGGTTGTATGGTTTTGTCTTGCAAATCCAAGGGTAACATACCCGTCTTTTTAACTTTAGGTAAGTATTTTTTATATTTAAATTAGGTGCTTCTTATAAGACGTAACGTTAGGTAACCGAATAAATAATAATATATCAATTATGAATAATAGAAAATGAAAATTTCATAGGAAATATTAGTGAGAAAAGTATGGCAATATTAACTATCTTTTAGATAACCACAATGTTTGTGTATTTCTGTGGATTATTAAAAAGAAATAAGGTTTACATTTAGGTACTTTTTTTTTCTTGATTTTTACACTAAATTGGCACACAATATTTCACAAACACCTTTTAAAAACTTTTTTTTATGTTTATTTTACACTTTTTTACACTTTTATTGTTTAAGCAAATATGGCTGCTGCCTTTGAACTTAAAGTTTGCAATTTAATGGAAAAAAGATGTAAAATAAATAAAAATACAAGGTTTTAAAAGGTGTTTATAAAATATCGTGTGCCACTTTAGTGTAAAATTCAAGAATTGTGTACAAAAAGAAGGGAGAATATAGTAAAAATAAGGTTAGTTTAATTTTCAACTTTGATGATGAAGATCTCGAAAACGAAACGTTGCCGAAAAGATATTTTTCCAGATTTGTAATCAGCGCCCCAAAAAACCCCTGTATACCAAATTTGATCAAAATCGGAGAGGAGGCAACTTTCGAGACAATACCATTTGTTTAAAAATAAATTAGATTTTTGGTTTCTTAATCTTGCATTATCAACTTTTAAGCTCGACATACTGTACACACATTATTTAACGGATACTGTTACAATGGATACTCAGGTACCAAAGGTTACTAAACATTTTTAACCACTGTTATTCTGTCTCATGAATGTTTGTTATTAGTGAAAAGTATATGCCTAAAAAGCAGTTATAAAAATTTTCACTTTTTAATGTACAACCAGAATCTTAGGATTAGATTTAACTCATTTACACTATCTTGCCCTTCTTTTATCACAAAATTGGTGATAAGTACATAATACTATCATACAATGTTTGAAATTTATTTTAAAAAATCGTGTTTTTATTTATTTACTAAGATTTTTGGTAAAAATACAAAACTTCCAAAAATATCGACCATTTAAATAGAAGGCAGTAAAGTGGCGCCATCTATTCTTTCCATAATATATCAGATGATATAAAATCTAATATTACACAATAATTTTAAATATTCTATAGTAGTATCCTTTAATAACCAACAATTTTGTGCAAAAAATAAAAAAAAAAACAGTGAATGTTGGAATTTGACATTTCATGATGTCAATTTTATAAATAGTAACAAAGAATTATGGAAATCCGGCCCTGACCTACTATTCATTGCGCAAACTCCGCGGGGCCAACCCCCCTAGTCCCGCTGCCCTGCACGCCTGGACAATTTTGTTCTACAGTATTGGGCTTCCTTTAAACTTCCTTGGTTGTGCTGCGGTAAATCTCGACTTACTTGTATTTTGTTTTATTTTGCGTGGCTAAAAAAAACCTACGAAAGATTTGTCAAAGCTTCCACAAATAATATACCCTCTGTAAATATTACCTAATTGATGGGTGTAAGACTTTTAAAAAACAGTCTATTTGGTCAGTTTTAAAGCGTTTCTTACAAGATTAACAACTTTTATTTAGCTCCAACCTGTTTTGTTTTAATAAAAATATTTCCCATGGGAATAAATATTTAAGGTGTTAGTGAGATCCCGTTACTCTTTCTTGCTATTCTTAGGACAGGAATGCAGTTTTATTTTAAATTAAATTAAATTGCGAGGTAATTAGTTATTATAATAAAGGAAAACCACCTGGTTTTGTTCAGTGGCGTGGAAATAATACGGTGCAAATTTGCTGCCTATTTTCTAAGTAGTTTTCTGACCATAATCTTAAACCAGGAGGCGGCCATTTTTCCAATCTCGAATACACAGTGTCAAATTTCGCTTAAAAATCATGCGTATCGAAAATTTGGAATTTCAAATGTCATTTTCGACATTTTCCATTCGACAGTTTTGCGAATGGATAGGATCCATTCAAGAATAGCTATTTATGTATCAAGGGCGTTACTGGGACTATAAGATAAAAAGAGTTTTTCAATGACTAATTACATTATTTATTCACAATATAAAAAATAAATTGCACCTGTCCTGTATACGTAAGTAGATAATGACTGGTGTTAAGTTTGACTTTGATGTTTCTGTCAGTTAGTCAGTTGGCATTTTTTATTTAACGATTTGCTCAAAATGGAAGAAATTCCACAAAATATAAGAGAAAAGGCCATAAAAGCGACCGAAAATCTTTTGCCAGTTAAATCAAGGCAACAGTATGATCGGGAGTATGGCATATTTGGTATTTGGAAAGATGCGAACGCAATTCTTCAAATAACCGAAAACGTTTTAATGGCATATTTCCAGGAACTGGAAGTTATTGATTTTATTTTAATACATATGTTTAACAAACTTTATTATTTTTAGTCGGAAAAATACAGTCCGAACTCTCTCTGGACCAAGTATTCCACCCTAAGGTCTACGTTGATGGTCTATGAAAATATGGACATTTCGCAATACCATCGTCTCATATCTTTTTTAAAAGTTAAGTCGAAAGGATACGTCCCGAAGAAGTCTAAAGTTTTGGAAGGAGAACAAATATTAAAATTTATTAAGAAGGCTCCTGATGATATCTACTTGGTACACAAAGTCATATTGGTAATGGGTGTTTTTGGAGGTTTAAGACGAGATGAGTTGGTCAAAATGACCATTGATGACATTGAAGATAGAGGAACAGTCTTGGTTATAAAGGTACCAGAAACTAAAACTTCAACTTCAAAAAGTTTTACTATCATTGAAGAAGATTTAGGCGCTCTAAATTTAATAAAAAAGTACACAACATTAAGACCAGCTGGAATAAAGGAGCGAAGATTCTTTCTTACCTATAGAAAGGGTCGATGTACAGTACAACCCATTGGAAAAAATACCATAGGAAGCGTCCCAACATTGATCTCAAAATTTTTAAAACTGGATAATGCAGAAGCTTACACCGGCCACTGTTTGCGTCGCACATCGTCAACTTTACTTGTTGAGGCAGGTGCTTCGTTTGAAACGCTAAAACAACATGGGAAATGGAAAAGCTCTTCAGTAGCTGAAGATATATAGAAGAAAGTATTTCATCCAAAAACAAATAGCCAAAATGATTGCCAATTCAGTTAATTCCGAGGTTAATTCCGTATCGACTATTGAAAATTCTTTAATGGACTGTTCTTCTATACAAAATAGCGTTAGTGCTACCACCGCTGCTACCATCACAAAAAACACCGACCATTCTATAGTGGGATCAGCTACATTTTCCGGGACATTTCAAAATTGTAATTTTTATTTTGGAAATAAAGTTTAATTTTTAGTATTGTTTAAAGAAAAAAATATTTTTTGTATAAACTTGATCTTTGTTGTGAGAGAAATAAAATTGGATAAGCAATAAAATTTCCATATTAGCGCATTAGGGCATTATAAGCGGGCATTATCATAACGCCCGCT
>JAHBCN010006652.1:0-47562 GCA_019359885.1 Listronotus oregonensis
TATGTGCTTTTAAATTTTTGATATACATACATTTTTAGATTTTTTTTTTTTTTGGGTTTTTTTTCCCTAATTTTTTTTTTATAGTAAGTTTCGTTTGTGGTAAAGACCCCAAAATGGCGCACGTGACCTTTTTAAGTTCCCTTTTTTAGGTTTTTAAAAAAAAGATTTACTGTACAAAAGAAAAAAGTGAAAAGTTATAAAAGCCCCATGACATTATTTAAAATTTGCAAGAAGAATCAATAAATTATTCCAAATTTTTCCCAAATTGGATTAGCTGCACTTTAAAAAATTTAAAATTTCCCTTTTGTTTTGGACAACTTTGGGAAGAACTTGCTAGCACACGATCCGAACCTATGGAACAATTTCACCAAAAATTGAAAAGACTGAAGTGAAGAAAACTAAACCCGTTGTGCTGAGCCCATTTTTTTAAATTAACCAAGCAGATATGTTAGGGGGACTGTGTTACTGGACCTTCTGTAGATAAACCAATAATAGTTTTTGTGTATTCTTTTTTACAGTGTTTTTATTATTTAATGGTTAAAAATAACTTTTTAAAGCAGATTAAATATAAATTTTTTTAATCGAACTTATTATATAAGGGTCAAACTAGGGGGAAAAAATTGTCCCATCAAATTTTTATTAAATAAGAAAATTCCAGGTTTCTAAATGCTTAGAAGACTAAAAAAAAAGAAAAAAATTTTTTGGGCCCCAAAAAAAACCTTTTTACACCTTTTTATTGGAATCAGGTTTACAAACTTTTGGGGAAACATTTAACGTAAGTAAAATGACAACTGTTTAACCTTTAACTGTCTGTCAACTTCTTATATCGTGGAATACCAAACTAAACTGGCCCGTGCGGATTTTCCCTCGCGTTTTTTATAGTAAAGTGGAAGAGAATAAAAAAGTCGGGAAAAGTCTAGAATTAGCTGGAAGAATTCTTTACTACAGGATGTAAAAAAAAGGAAAAATGGATGTCTCCAGCCCCCTCAATTATCCGCAATGACCGTCGAAAAAGGGAAAAACTAAGGTAACCATTTTAAAAAAATTAACCTAAAAAAAATTATTTAACCTTTAACATTTCTAATATCTAAACTATCTAAAGTCCGTAACATTGCCCCCCAAAGTTTTGACGTTTTGATCAAGTATTTTCCCGATCTTGATAGCGACACCCCCTTTAGATGTAAATTTTCACTTCGTTTGGGGGGGCTCTTCGAATTCGGTACACCAGATCATTAACCCGGGTTATACTTTATTTTCCTTTCCCATGACTTCGCAGTTTCGGTGAACCCCCCTTTTGGTTCTTTTTGGTTGTATAACCAAACTTTTTCACCAAATGAATCCCTTAGATTAGCTTTCAAGTCATAGGGGACTTCATACGGTCACTTTCTTTTGGTTACGAACCCCTTCGTGTTTTCTTGCAGCTGTTTACGATTTGATTCATAACTTCGTGGGTTTTCATTGGTAGAAGGTGCCCAGTGTAAGTCAACTGGAAGGCATAACCCGCCCAAAAAATGACTTTTGCAGGTGACGTTCCAGTTGTTTCGTGAACTGCGGAGGATAGGCCAATAAAAAGGGCAGCAGTTGTCCCAGTTTCATTTACCTTAATTTTCAGGTAGTTATCAAGAGTTCTGTTAAATCTTTCGACCTCCATCTGAGGGGGATAAAGGGTGGGTTCTGGTTTTATGGATTCCCAGGAGATTACAGAGGTTCTTGAATAAATGGGCTCAAAGTTTCTCCCTTTGATCAGTATGTATTTCTTTGGTACCCATAACAAATCCATTGGGAAATAGTACGTCGGCAATAGTGGTAGCTTTTTGTTTTGGGTATTTAGATTTCCCCATTTGCGAAGTAATCCATCGCTACCAAAATATAGCGATTCCCAGATTTACTTTTTGGAAAATGTCCTGCTATGTTTAAGCGATTCTTTCAAAAGGTGCTCCTAATTGTATTGCTTCATCTTGCCATGGTTCTGTCTTGGCCCCTTGCTGGAAGGGGTCCTTAACATTCTGAAACCGTTTTAACATCGGCACGACTTCCCAGCCATGAACCTTTCTCAAACCCTTTTTCAAGAGTCTTCATTACCCGAAAGGGACCTCCTATACCTTTGGGCAAGGCTTGCAATACTTCTGGAATTTTTTTGGTTGGTAGTACTGTTTGATAGATATACTTTTGCCGTCAGAACTTTCCCAGACTCTTTTTAAAAGTCCATTTTTCAGCAAAGACCCATATGGCCCGGTCCCCTTTAAATATCGGAGATTTTGAAGCTACTTTCTGATGGGGGGGTCGTGCTGAATTTTCTGTCTTAAATTTCACAATATCTCCAAGATCAGGATCCTTTGTTTTCTTTTGCGAGGATTTTAGGTCCCATTTTGAGAGTACTGGATGCGTGTTTTTCGCAGTGAAATTATCGGGATCTTCTTGTTCTTCACGTCTACTGCAATGTTTACAATCTTCGGGGCAAGGTCTTTTGATAGGGGTCAGCATTTTTATGGTTTAATCCTCTTCGATGTTCAATTTTAAAATCGTATTCTTGAACACGTTGTAACCATGGGCTATCTGACCTTCAGGATTCTTAAACAAGCAACCACTTAAGGATGCATTCCGTTTTAGGTGGAATTTCTGGCCATAAAGGTACTTAGGGAAAGTGCTAGTTTTTGACAATAGAAAAAGCTTTTCTGGTCACACGATAATTTCGTTGGTTTTGAAAGAACTTTGCTGAAATACCATACTTTTTTTTGGCCATCTTGTATCTGTGAAAAAATTCCACCAATAGAAGTTTTGTTGCATCAGTGTCCACAAAAAATTTTAAGGGTTGTATATGCAACACGGGAGGATTGCAAAGGGCTTTCTTCAGTTGTATAAAGGCGTTCAAATCTTCGGTCCATTCATAGTTTTTGTTGTTCTCGGTAAGTCGATGTAATGGTCTGGAAAGGCAAAATCCATGTATAAATTTTTTATAGTAAGAGCACAACCCCAGAAAACTTCTAATTTCATGTTTTTTTTGGTTAGGCCATTTTTGGGATAGTTTTGTCTTCTCTGGATCTGTTTTAAAACCTTCAGTAATTAGGGCCCTGGGTTTTTAAGTTGTTTCTGGAAAAGGTGACTTTTTTTGGAGTTTTAGCTGGGAGTTTTTAGTTTGAAAACCTCTTCGACATTTCTAAGGTGGTCTTCAAATGTTTTTCCAAGAATAATAATGTATCTAGGTATACTAAGATGTTTTCCAAGTTAGTCCACGTAATGTTAACTCCATCAATCATTCAAAAGTAGCAGGGGGGATGCCCAAAGGAAAAATTTTAAATGCCCCAGTCCGGTTCCGGTCGAAAAGGCAGATTTTTCCCTTATGTTGGGGGTGAAGATCTACCTGCCAATAGCCACTTTTCAGGTCTAAAGTCAAAAAACCCTTATAAACCCCCTTTGAGTATCTAGAGTATCGTCTTTTTTTGGTAAGGGAAAAAATGTCCTTTTTCGTGACGTCATTAAGTCTTCTGAAATCCCCAAAAAACGGGGAGAACCATCTTTCTTTTTAAAACCCGGACTACTGGAGACGACCATGGACTCTGGGATGGTTCTATAATGCCTTGGTTTCACATGTCTCCAATTAACTTGTCAACTTCGTCTTTTTTTGGGGTAAAGGAATTGTCGTGGTGGTTGCCTTATCGGTTCTGCATCCCCCGTTTTTTCCGATGTTGAACTATGCGGGTTTTTCCCAAATCCTATTCAAAAGAGAGAAAACGTCGATTTTTTTCTCAGAAGGTTTTTCCCAAAATTTAGTAACCTGATGGATCTAACAGGGTTTTTTAAAAAAAACCCTTTTTGGACATCAGGTAGTTTACTTAAAGGAACTTCAACAGGGTGTAAAGGTATGGGAAAATTTTCATATTAGGGGTTTTAAGGGGACCAATTTTTTCCCCTTTTTTGGGGCTTGTTGGGGGAAAATTTTTTATTAGCATTCTGAAAAAAACCGTATTTTTTTGTTTTGGTCAGAGTTCTTGCGGGTAGAATTTTTAGCGTTTGTGGACAAAATTTTCAACAATGGGGTTTCACCTTTTCAAGTCTTCACACCTTGCTTGGATTATGGCTTCTTTTTTGGGGGGGAATTGCATCTTCTGTGAGTACAATTTTTTAAGGGGTATTTATTGCCCCGTGGAAACTCAACAATTTTTCTTTAAAGACCAGTATTCGTTACCAAGTAAAAACCGATTTTTCCCAAAATTCAAGACCAAGGATAACTTCTCCATTATGTCAGCAACAAACAAACGGGTAAAAGTTGTTGTCCCCAAGGTTATTTTTTCTTCATGTATGCCTTTAATTGGAAAATTCTCCATTGGCAGTTTCCAAAATATAATTTTTTTTGGGCGAAATATTTTGAAAAGGGTACATTTGGGCCCAAATAGTATGGGGTGGAACCAGTATCTAGTACCATTTACTTTCCCGACCGATATATTTCCAGGTACTCCCGGGGAGCCGTTGTTTTGAGCCGGGATACTTTATTATTGTCGTTGATGGGGTTTGGTAGCACCTAGCCTGCTTTCCCCCTTAAAGCAAGCCGGGGGTTTTCCGAACTAGTGGAGGGACTTTAAAAACCGGGTAAAATTTTTTTGGCCCCCCCTTTTTCCACATTTCCCCCGCAACAGATGTTATTTCTTCTTTAAAAAATATAGTTGTCTTTTCTGTTTTTTTTTTAAGGAATATCTTTGAAACCCCCTTTTATCACTTTGTAAAATCATTATTTGAATTTTCATCTTCTTTGGGAAAAAAGTTCATCCTTCAACTCTTGTCGACCCCGGGTGTTTGTTTAGCTGTTTCAAACTGAAGAGCATAGGGGGGGAATTCGGGTATTTTCTTTTTAAAAATGGGGCCCCCCTTTTAAAAACCCGGGGTTTTTTTTCTGGGCACGTGCCCCTTTTTTAAAAATACCACCCCAATTTTCCGGGTTTTAAAATTTTTTTTTGGGGGCCCCGGGGGTGTGATTTTTAAGCCGTACGATATCCGCCATACCCCGGGGGCTTTCATTATATCTTTGTTTCGTCCTTGGAGTTTCCTTTTTAAACTTCCTGTAAGTGAGCTTCACCGTATCTCATTTCCAGGAACTTAACAAGGTTTCTAGCCCTTTGCCTCCTCGGGGGAAAAATTTTTAAAACCTCCATAGCTTTCCCAAGAGCTAGTACAGAGCTCGCCTTTCTTGTGAACTCCAATTATTTCCCTTGGGGGGCTTAAATTATCAAGATACAACCCAGGGTACCTTCCAAAAAAGTGGGGGGGTTTCATAACAGTTAGGGGGTCCCCTTCTGAAACAACACCTGTACTATATATTTTTAATCTGTCGCTGTAAATGTTGGACTTCTTGTTGCATTTGACCTTGGATTTGATAAACTTTGTCTTCAACCGATTGTTGTATTTCTTGCATCTCTTCTTTAACATCTTCCTTTTGGGGGGTTTTTTAAATTTTTAAAAGCATTTGTTTTTTTAGTATCTTGATTTTTTAAAAATTTTTCCTTTTTTGTTCCGAAAATTTTTTTCCCTCTTTTTTTTAAGCTCTTGTTTCATTTCTTCTTGGCTCTTTTTTATGTCTTTTTGAATTTTTTTGATCTGTTGTCTTGTTTCTTTCCAACTTCTCTTCATTTTCTTGATTGGTCTTTAATTTCTTTTTGATCTTCTCTCATGGATTCTTGGTCGTCTTCATTTCTTTTTTAGATCTTCTTTCATGGATTCTTGGCTTTTCATTTCTTTTTTCGATCTTCGAGGTCTTCATGCTTTTCCCTCATTTGCTTCATCAGTGCAGTTAATTCTTCCATAGCTGCTGTTTGCTGTCTGGGCCCAACTGGCATTCAAATATTTTTAATATTTCGCTTTCTTGTGGTCCTCGTTCCGCTTTTGATACCCCAAAAAATTTCCCTGACACCCCGTATAAAAACACGGATCCTGGTTTTACACCTTTTTTTTTTGGGGGTAGGTTTACAAAAGTTTCTTGGAAAAAAACCCAAGTAATAATGAAACTGTTTAACCTTTAACTGTCTTAACCCTTTTATCGCCCGGGGAAAAACCCAAAATAAACTGGCCCGGCGGACTTTCCTCGCGCTTTTTTTAGTACAGTGGAAAAGAATAGAAAAGTCTAGAATTAGTTGGGGAAAAAATTTTTTTTCTACAGGGTGTAAGAAAAGTGAAAATGGATGTCTCCAGCAGCCTCAGGATAATCCGCAATGACCGTCGAAAAAGGGAAAAAATAAGGTAACCTATTTTAAATAAATTATTAACCTAAATAAAATTATTCTAACCTTTAACATTTCTAATAACTAAACACTAACTAAAGTCCGTAACAATATACAGTATGTCCACGGAAAAGTGTTGAAGGAAAAAACTTTTATTTTTGATTTTATCGAAAAAAGCTACTCTTGATAAAAAAAATTTGCTACTTCTAAGAGTAAGATTGGATAGAAATATTTAACATATTTTATAAGAGGTGTTCAAAATTGAAAAACTAAAATGGTACAAGGTAAAGTACATTTATTTGATAAGATATGGATATAAGTCACTAAGAAAAGTTGTTCAAAATTAAAAGGAAGTCTCTTATACCAATTTTTGAAAAAATCGGCCTACTTTTATTTATTTGTAATTAAATTTATTTTAATATCAATTTAAATTTTTAATATCAATTTTGTCAAATTTTTGCTGTTAAGTAAGCATTTAAAGCTGACGTTACTGTGGCTAATGAATTATAAAAGCAAAGTGTCAATAAAGCTTGTCACTATCAACGCCTAGTAGTACAATAATGAGTTGTTAATTTGGAATTAATTAATATTAAAATAATTTTTATCACAAGTTAATAAAAGTAGGCCAATTTTTTGAAAATTGATATAAGAAACTATCTTTTACTTTTGAACAACTTTTCCTAGTATCTTATTCCATATCTTCCAAATAAATGACTTTACTCTTGAACCATTTAAAGTTTTTTCAATTTTCTGAGTACCGGTATAAAATTTGTTAAATGTTTTTATCCCAATCTTACTTTAAAAAGTAACAAATTTTTTAAGAGTAGTTTTTGATAAAATTAAAAATAAAGAAGTTTTTAGTCAACACTTTTCTTGGACGTTACTGTGTGTCCACGGAAAAGGTGTTGATAAAAAACTTCTTTATTTTTAATTTTATGAAAAAGTTACTAGATAAAAAATTTGCTACTTCTTAGAGTAAAAGGGGACAGACTTCGTGATTTTTCATCGGTTGTCGGTCATCGTTTCGACCGTTGTGCCAAAAACCGAAGTGTGGGGCGCGCGCACACGAACCGTCACGACGAATGTCTGGCGGAGCTGTTTTTCGTCGGCTCGGTGCATCGGTCATCGTGCTAACACCAGGCCTGTGGGGATTTCGTTCCATCTCATCGGTTTGTTTTCAGTAACGTCCGTCGTTGTGAGGGATAATAGGTAACGCAATTTCATCTTTAGTACGATTTGTATAGTGAAATGGAGCCAAAACAGGACAGGGAATTTTTAATAGAATTTTGACAATGTACGAAATTTTCCATGCTTGTTGGCGCATTAAGTCAAAGGAATATAAAGACAGAACTAAAAAAACAAGGCCTATGAGGAATTATTAAAGAAATACCAGGAAGTTGATATCAATGCCAGTATCAAACGGTGAAAACCAAAATTGATTCCATAAGGGTTCCTTTCGGAAAGAATTAAAAAAATTAAGGAATCTCAACGGTCAAGGTGCAGGAGAAGAAGATATTTATAAACCACATTTGTGGTATTTTGATATTCTCTTATTTTTACTAGATCAAGAACCACCCCGTGAAAGTATTTCTAATTTAGAGACGGACCCTTTTTCGAGAATAGGGTAAGTATTGTCAATTTAAAGTTGATGTCTTTGTTGATTTTATTGGTAATTGTCTGAAAGTTTCCTCTCGATTTTGACCAAATTTGGTATACGGGGTTTTTGGGCACTGATTACGAAATCTGAAAAAATGGCAACGTTTCGTTTTCGAGATATTCATCATCAAAGTTGAAAATCAAACTAACCTTATTTTCACTATATTCCCCCTTCTTTTTGTACCAATTTTGATTTTTACACTAAAGTGGCAACAATATTTTATAAACACCTTTAAAACCTTGAATTTTTATTTATTTTACACCTTTTTTCGTTAAATTGCGAACTTTCAAGCTCAAAGGAAGCAGCCATATTTGTTTATAAAATTCCTAGTGTATACATGGTTGCGCCACGTTGCGGCTGTAAAAGTGGAGGTTTGAAATTAAATGGAAAAAAGTGTAAAATAAATATAAAAACAAGTTTTTAAAGGTGTTTTAAAATATTTGTAATTTAGTGTAAAAATCAAGAATTCTGTGTGAGAAGAAGAAGGAATAGTGTACATAAGGTTAGTTTGATTTTCAACTTTAATGATGAATATCTCGAAAACAAAAAGTTGCCAAAAAAATATTTTTTCAGATTTGTAATCAGCGCCCCAAAAAAAACCTGTATACCAAATTTGGTCAAAATCGGAGAGAAGGCATTTTTCGAGACAATTACCATTTTATTTATTTACATTAAGTATATATTTTATCAAATGATATCGGATATAAATGACTGTTTAGCTTAATATGTCTTTGATGTTCAAAGTAGATCCAGTAAATTGTATTTCTTCTATATACGGTATATTGTTATAAAATATTGTTTTATTTTAAGGCTACCACGTCACAGTATGACACATCCGAAGAATTATTGTCTCCTCACTCAGAAGGACTCTCAGCAGTAGCACTGCTAGTAAACCCTTAAGACGAGGAAAAAACTAAAGATTGATAAGGCCGACGAAGTTTTAGAGAAAGTGTCTAGGCAGCTAGATAATATCAAAGAAGATAAATTTGACGTAATCGGTAAAAATATTGCAAATAAATTATGGGAACTACCTAACGAGATGTCAATTGTCACGGAAAAATTAATAAATGATATAATTTTTGAAGCGCAAATGGGTAATATAACAAGACACTCTAAAATGGTGATACAAAATAATCAACAAGATCAACAACCTTGTAACTGTATGTATCAATTTCAAAGGAATATGCCGCTTACAGTACATGTTCAGCCACAGCTACAGCCACAAGAAACTATTCCCCAGCAATCAGATAAACATATGGCGGATAAACATTTAACTGACTTCTACACCAATTTTAGTTTGGATCTTTCTAAAGAATACACACAGCTTCCCTAAGACTAAGTTAAATAATTTAAGTAACTCTAATATTTTCATGTTTATACTTAGTTTTTTTTTGACAGAAGTTTCTTTATTTTACTTTTGTATTTAGTTATATTTTTTTCCCTACTAGTTACTTACTAGTAACTTAATAAAACATTATTTTCAAAACTAATATATTTATTTTTGCAAGTAAATGACTATAAATAATGTCAATGTTCAATTAAATACGATTTTCTTGCCATGGTACGGCACCTTCATTACAAAAATACGTTTTGAACAAATCTCGAACAACCTTAGAGGATTCTGAATAATGCCTATTGTGACCCTTTTGTAAAGGTAGTAAAGTATCATTCCCTTTTGAGTAGCAGACTGACCAACATTTGAGGGTTCTGAATGGAGCTCACTTACAGCGATGTAATTTTCACCTCTTTTCTTTCGTAGAAAATTATGAAGAACACAAGTTGCCATAACTACTTTTTCAATATTTTCCAATTTCAAATTTATGGGCTGCATAAATATTCGAAATCTTGCAACAAGAATCCCAAAGCTATTTTCTACTACACGACGTGCGCGCGATAGTCTGTAGTTGAAAATTCTTCGTTCTTTATTAAGTTCCTTTTGACTATAAGGTTTCAAAAAGTCATCTCTAAGGGAAAATGCTTCGTCGCCAATAAAAACAAAAGGAAGTAATTTATCACTGTTAAAGGGCTTTGAGGGTTGTGGAATATTTAATTCCTTGTTCAACAGCTTTCTATAAAATGTGGTAAACTCTATAACACCTCCATCAGATAATCGTCCGTTTGCTCCAAAATCGACCATAATAAATTCATAGTTGGCATTTGCAATGGCCATCAAAACAAGACTGTGTGTTCCCTTGTAATTCCAATAGTAAGAACCACTATTTGCTGGTGGAATTATTTGTATATGTTTCCCGTCTACACTACCAAGGCAGTTGGGAAAGTTCCATCTTTCTTCAAATTGTTTCCCTATAACTTTCCACTCATACTCAGTTCGAGGAAACTAGAACAATAAACGTGCTATTAGTTTTAGCTATTTATTATTGGCTACTTATGCCAACAATTATCTGTAGTAGAACAAATTTAATATGAAAAATAGGGTCAATTTTACATACCTTGAAATAATCTTTTTTCAAAACGGAATATATTGCAGCACAAGTTTCAGGAATAATTTGGCCTAATGATTGAGCAGAAACTACTGCTGAATACTTAAGGTCTTCGTAACTTCTCCCCGTGGCAAGGTATCGCAATGTGACAGCAAGTCTTTCATGAGGAGAAATTGCTTCCCTTAGATGAGTATTCTGCTTTTCTATTAAGGGAGTTACTAAACTTAACAACTCCAAGTATGTCGCCTCGTCCATTCTTAAATAATTGAACCAATCTCCTGATTCAAACTTAAGTTCATTTAAAAAATTGATGTGTGAAAAACTGCTTCTTTTTAAAAGCCACTCTTTGCTCCAAACCGATCGTTTTCTTTTATGTTTAATTTTATTTCGAAACGCAACTACCGCTGCCACTGCCAATAATTGTGTCCTATTCATCTTGAGTAATATAAACGAATTGCTATTTAGCACGAAGTCTGTGAGCTCATCGGGTGGCTCGAACGGTCGGCACGATGACCGACAACCGATAAAAAATCACGAAGTCTGTGGCCCGCTTAAGATTGGGATAAAAACATTTAACATATTTTATACGCGGTGTTTAGAAAATTGAAAAAACTTAAAATGGTACAAGAGTAAAGTGCATTTATTTGCAAAGATATGGAAATAAGTTACTAGAGATTGTTAACAAAGGTATTAATATCAATTTTTAAAAAATCGGCCCTCTTTTATTTATTTGTAATTAAAATATCATTATCAATTAACTAATTTAAAATTTTTGTACTAGTAGGCGTTGATAGTAACAAGCTTTATTGACACTTGGCTTTTATAATTCATTAGCCGCAGTATCGTCAGCTTTAAATGCTTACTTAACAGCAAAAAATTTGATAATAAATTGATATTAAAATAAATTTAATCACAAATAAATAAAAGTAGGCGGATTTTTTCAAAAATTGGTATAAGAGACTACCTTTTAATTTTGAACAACTTTTCCTAGTAACTTATTTCCATATCTTATCAAATAAATGCACTTTACTCTTATATCATTTTAAGTTTTTTCAATTTTCTGAACACCCCGTATAAAATATGTTAAATGTTTCTATCTCAATCTTACTCTTAGAAGTAGCAAACATTTTTATCAAGAGTAGCTTTTTTCGATAAAATCAAAAATAAAAAAGTTTTTTCTCTTCAACACCTTTTCCGTGGACATACTGTATATGACACTGAAACATTGTGCTCTTGTACTGTGCGACTCCCACACACTATAACATTTCTTATTTTCTGGTAAACAGATAAATTTATAAAAGAGGCTATGTAATAAATTTGTTTAAATTTATAATTTGACTAATTTATAGATTGGCACAAGTTATTAAATTAAACTCAACTGTTTACTTCAAAACATAATAGCCATCCAAAATACCATTAATGCAACGAGCAGGGACGCTATTCTTGGCCATTCGCTTCTTTCAAGATCCGTCAAATCTGTTAATAAATTAAATGTAAATTCGACGGATCCTGAAAGATGCGAATGACCAAGAATAGTGCCCCAGGTAACTATGCTAGAAGTAATAAATTCGGTAACAACTTTGTTTATAAACATGAAAAAGATTCCACAAACCGGACAATAATTAAAGTTATTAAAAATATTAGGCAATGGGTAGGGAGAATATGTTCACAGGCCTCCGTCCCCCGGGAGAGTTTAATATCTCAAGATCTTTTTCGTCACGCAAAATTAAAGAATTAGGAACCGTAGACTAGACCTGTTTCAAGATTCTGCGTAAAAAATATAACAGCTCCTACTTGTCAAATGTCAAAAACCACGTGTTCGAAGAATAAGGTGTTGCTCGCAGGATACTTGGGCTAAGACCTAAAATTAATTTGCGCATGCGCGTTTTATCCGGCTCGAGCCGTTCGAAAGTTAACGACTAAATCGAAATTAAACCCTGATGATGAGGAATTGGGGCGTGGTTTATTTTTTTTTTAATTTAAAGTAACATCGTGTCTATCGAATGGTGAAAACCCCATACCGCCATGTTAAGCCATAAAGCTGTTCAAAGTCAAGCCGAGATACATCTATTAGTGATGAAAACGGTAACTCGAGGGTAAATCGACCATTGTGGCTATAGTATTGGAGCTGAAGAGTTCTTAGTGTGCATATCGAATTACCTTGAAAGTTGGATATAGAGAGATCAAGAATATTCAACGTTAGGATTGAGAACTATCATCATCAGGGTTCATGTACACATGTCCACTCTCATATTTCAGGAACCAAGTGACTGAGAAATGAAAAAAAATGCCGTATGGGCCATAAGGGCGCTACAGCTGTTTAAAGTCAAGCCGATATACATCAATTAGCGATGAGAACGTTAACCAGAGGATAAATGGACCATTGTGGCCTTAGTATTGGAGCTGAAGAAACGAAACTCGGTAGGAAGATCAATGGGATAGTTGCCGACGTTTCGCCCATTCCTAGGTCAAAGAATAATTATAAAGCGCCAAAAAAGGTTCTCAGTGTGCATATCGAATTACTTTATAAGTTATGTCAACATTCATAAGAAGTAACCTATGTATTTTAAAGGGAATAGGTTCAAATGCAAATGTTAAGAATTAGTTACAAAAAGTAGCCTCGTAGCTATGTTCAGAATAGATGCTAACAAATAAAAGAGCCATTAAAAGATTCCACCAAATAAGAGCCATTAGCGGGATTCAAAGTCACAACCTTTAGGTAAGAGAGCAACTCCTTTACACATGGAGCTAAACGAGTACTAATATATATTTTGTCAATAATGCTAGTTAAAATAAAAATAAAACTCATATGTTTAAAAATTATTTATTAAAATACAGTGCAACCTTAATAATCCGGATCTCCATTAAACCGGATTCTTCAATAATTCGGACCGGGATTTAAATTGCATTGTGTATTTTATAATCCGCATTTGATAGTGCTTGGTAATCCGGACCTACGTTTTTAAACGTCTACTTTATTCAAACTAGGTATTTTAAAAAACAAATTAATAGTGAGGGGTTTCCCTTATTTCTTACATTCAGCCGGGGATTTACATAAGCACTATCTGTGTTTGGTTCACCTGCAACATATATGGAGTCAGTTTTTACATATGTAGTACGTATTAAAAGGCCTCCTAGAAGAAAACATATTTCACTTACAATAAAGCAAAAGTCCGATATATTAGAAAGACTAGTTCGTGGTGAAAGTGAAAAAGTGTTGGCAAATGAGTACGGAGTAAAAACATTGATTTCCGATATAAAAAAACAAAGACAATCTAAAAAGGTACGTATGAGTTAATTTAAAGATTAATTTGGACGTTTACTATGGACCTATTTTACATTTATTGCGAAATGTGATTCCGATCCTGGCGCCAGAAAAAAGGCATGTCCCGATTTCCTACGAATTTTTTTCTGCCAAAGCAAAACAGTTTTTTACTGAAATTCACGGAAATGATAACTTTAGGGCTAGCAGAGGCTGGATTTCTAATTTCAGAAAAAGACATGGTCTGCGTGCTTTAAAAGTGTGTGGCGAAAAACTATCCAATGATTAAAGTGGCGTCGCGTCAATCCTTTCCTAATTGCATTCGCAAAGAAGATTAAAGAATTAAACCTCAAACCTACTTAGATATACAAAGCAGATGAATCTGCTCTGTATTGGAAAATGCTGCCTGAGAAAACGCCGATTCGTTTTCAAGAGAAGACTGCACCAGATCGTAAAATAAGCAAAGAACGCGTTACCTGTCTAGCATGTTGTAATGCTGATGGTTCCGATAAATTAAAGCTGTTAGTTATAGGAAAGGCAAAAAATCCAAGGGCTTTTAAAAATGTAAACATACCTGTTGAATATAAATCATCTTCTAATGCATGGATGACTACAGCAATTTTCCTAGATTGGTTTCATTACTCTTTTATTTATCAAGTCAAAAGTCATTTAGGAAACCTTTATTTGCCTGAAAGGGCTATGGAACTATGGGAGAGCTGACAAGCGAGGATGAACAATTTACCACCTTATTTTTTCCAGCAAATTGTACAGCACTTTTGCAGCCAATGAACCAAAATGCGATCAGACTGACAAAATTATTTTATCGGAAAAGTCTTTTAACCCATATTTTGTCTAATAACGAATTTTTGAGTTATTAAAATCCATGCACTTGAAGGACGCTGTATGTCTACTATGCAATGCTTGGGAAAAAATCTCCCAGGAAGTCTTAGAGAAGTGCTGTCATAACATTATGGCTCACGTTGCAAATACCAACCCAGACACTGAAGATGACGCTGAAGATCTGATTCCTCTTAGTAAATTGCGACGTAATCTGCTTTCTTTGGATGAAGAAGTAAGAGGTAAAAAACGTACATATTAAGCTTGAATTTTTTCGCTTACTTGTAATTTTTTTGTTAATTCGTAAATGTTTAACAGATGTTTCAGATATGCTCAATGTTCTCACTGAGCAGAATCTTACAAAAGCGAAAATATTTAATTGACTTGAGAATGATAAAGATTTGTTACCACGGGAAAACATAGATAATACTGCAAAGAAACAACATGGGAGTGACAATGAAGATACAGAACTTAATCATACAAAGCAGACTGTTAAGAATGATGAGGCAGTTAAAAGTTTTAATGTGTGCATCAAGGGGGCCGAAGAAAATAATATTCCACTAAATGACGTTCTCGTACTTGAAAGATTAAAAGAAACGGCTTTTATAATGAACCAGAAAAGGATTAAGCAAACAAAAATTACAAATTATTTCATAAAATAATGTAAAATTTAATAAAATATGATTTTGTCTTGAATGTTTTTTAAGTTTGTACTTTATTTTAGTTGTTATCTATTAAATGTTCGTCAAGAACGCGTGCGCCGTACGGATGTAAAAAGGATACTAAAAAATGATTTACATTTTATTTTAATAACTAACATTTTTTTCACCTGTGCGTAAAACTAGTGCACTATTTGAATTTGATAATAGTTTTTTAAGTTTAAAAATTTCACGTTTAATCGAAGTGCAAAAAAAGCCGAATTAGAAAGTGTGATATTTTTTCCTATATGTAAAAAAACCAGTTTGATTTAAATAATATTAAAAAGTAGGTATTGAAGAATAACTCTGCAAAAAATATCAATTTTAATAATTATTACAATAATTAGGAGCAAAAATTTTTACATACTACGTCAAAATAAAAAGCAATATTTTAAAGTGAATTTTAGTTGAGAAAAAAAAATCTTTATAAAACTGTTGTTATCTAAAAATTTAGGCCTTCTTTTAAAAATAATCAGGATTTCATATTTTTCTGTAACAAATGTCTATCTGATATTATTAATTAAAGAGTCGATGATGGAAAATCTAAGAGCACTTTAAGACATTTCTGATGCGCAGTACTTAAAAATTACTTTTTTGAAAATCCGCTGTAGTTTTGTTAAAATTTAAGATATTGAAAAAAAAAATTACACATAAGTTGTAGCTAAGATCGCAATCCACAACTTTTTTTAAACTTTTTTCATTTTTTTAGAATTAAAGACGTTTTAATTTAAAAAATTTAAAATCATAAACATTTGCTATTTTTGGAAACCCCAGGTCACATCTCTTGGAGAAAATTTTTTGATATGATAAATTAATTGCAGAATTTTATCGCCCGACGGGTTAATTCCGACCCTAATGTGTATATTGCCTGGGCTATAATTTAAAACAATTATTAAAAACTAATACAAACTTAAAAGCAGAAAATGAAAACTTCCTTGAATCTCTGGGCATTATTGTACAGAATGAGTATTTTAAACGTGATACACCCTTAACTTTAATAACTATTACAAAAATTGAAAAACATGGTCATTTGCCGTACTCCAATTCCTTTAAAAATTTTGATAAAATTCGCATACCGGTACAACAAACCGATATATACACCCTACCTTGGCTGAGCCAAATTTATCTTGAAGCAAGACTTTTAAAAGAAGTTGATGCAGCAGTTTCAGACACGGCAAAACTTATAAACAATTTTTTTGGTCACCTCTTTGAAAAAATTTGGCTTAAAATTGGTGGAAAAGGTATTGGACTCGATTAGATGATGATTATACCTGCGATATGATTGACCCAACCTTGAAGTTTTAATGTTTGTGTTCCGCTAAGAAAACTACTTGGATTTGCTGAAGATTTTCAAAAGATGTTAAGCATGAACTGGTATTAGTAAGAAGCCCTTTTGACATAAATGCGATTATTTATTAATACTGTTCGCGGGGAAAAATGTAGAAGTTAATATTGATAAGATTGTTTGGAAGCTAGCATCGGATACTAGCGATGCTAAACGGCTAGAACTTTTAAAACTTGTCAGAAGTGGAAACGAATTGAATGTCAATTTTAGAACCTGGGAGCTCGCAGAACATCCTTTAATACCAGTTGGAACCACAACTAACCACAACTTTCTTAAACTATAGACTTCAGTGCAGGTGTAAAAAAGCAAGCAAAGCAAGATGGATAATGTTGGGTTTTCAGGTCGAAAAGATAAATCCAACAAAACCGGATAAAACGTGCATGCGCACATCGATTTTAGTTTTTAGTCCAAGTATCCTACGAGCAACACCGAACTCCTAGAAAGCGTAGTTTTTGACATATAACAGGTGACATTTGACAAATGACAGCTATCATAATTTTTGCACATGCGCAGAACTTTATGAAGTAAAAGATTTTGAGATATGAAACTCCGCAGGGGAAACGGAACCCGATGAACCCTCATATTTTCCCTACTGCAATGCTTTAGCTTTGAGCGTATTTAATTACAATACCAAATATTTTCCCAACTTACCAAAGGCTTATCAGCTAGATCAGGCAGCAATGGCGGTTTCAGACTAACTCTCCGTCTTAATCCAGAGTAGCAATACTTCGAATTTCCTCGTTGCCCTAACCTTCTCGCGCGGACTTTTGGAAATACCTGTTTCATAACCTTTCCAAAATCTGCCTGTGATAAGGGTTTGATATTATTTGTCTCACAGTGCTGCCTAAAAATCAAAAGATTGTTTAGAAAATATTCAATAATTCAATAATATATAAATTAATTTCCTGGATATCTGGATAAACCATTTGAAAATAATAAAATGTCAGTATGTAATACTTAATAATACAAAGTATCTACAAATTAAGCTGTTGTATTCTACATTTTTCGTAGCCTATGTATGTCATTATTGCTAAGGATTTTAAAATGGATCTAATCCAAATAAGTGATATTTATGTTTGTTTTTTTTTTTTAATTAGAATTAAAATAATTTTACTTCTAGAATATTGTGAAAAAAATATCATACTTCTGCATTAAACAATTAATTAGAAGGTGTACTTCCTATTATAAATAGATATTTCAACGGCGGTTTTTTAATTAGGGTTGCAGAGTTGCAGCACTGGTGCCTAAAGCCTCATAATAAATATTGTTTGCTTCTAAACAGTGGTGTTCATACTGAATTTTTTACAAAATTGGTCATTTATCTGGTATATTTTCTCTAGGTAGGTAGGTTTAAAGTGAGTGGGTATAAGAACCTTCCACCGCGACCGATCGGTCTATTGTGGCTCACACCCTTTTATATTTCTCCCACCGGGTCCAGACTTCTAATAAATCTGATGATCCTGTTGGGAGAGAGATCTTTCACCTCCCCCGGCAACAAGGTGTCATTGCCGAGGATTGCGAATCTTAGTCGTGCCATTGCTGGGCACGAACACAGTATGTGTTCTGCCGATTCATCCCCCTCCATGCACATGCGGCACTCGGCATCTTCCGGTAGGCCGATGTTGGGCATGTGGTATTTCAATTTGCAGTGTCCCGTGTACAGTCCCACTAGAGTTTTAAGGTGTACACTTGATTGCTCCAGTAGTTTGACAGTACATTGTTGGTTCGGTTGGCTTATAAAGGCCTTCGAGTGTCTGAGACCCGGAAGTCCATGCCAGTACCGAAAATTTTCTCTTTGTGTCCAAGCTGATATGAACTGCTTGGCCATTCCATAAGATATACCGATGACCGGTTTCGGCCCTGTGAATTTTCTCTAAATATATTAGCTCGTTATCTTCAAATATTTCGACGTTTGCCCTCTGGGTTGCTCGCTTCGCTGCTGTTTTACACTACACATTACCCGTCCAGTGTACACCCGTAGTATCACGTGATATTTATTGTAAGATCATTTGCTAGATCATGTGATCTTATCGACGTCGCTGCTTGGAGGTCTAAATTGGAATCCTTCTTCTGACGTCAACCAGCCGTTGCAGTGCCCGAAGAGATTTTCCTGTCTTTGTCCTACACACGTAAATGGTTGATGCAGAAACAAGTGTTTTGATTTGAGACAGTTGAGGCTGACCAATCGGCGGTAGAATTTTGATTCATTGCGAGCTACAAATAAAAGACTACCTAACTCTGAAGTCAGGCGAGGGGGGCGGGGCTTACCAACCTTTCCAAACAAAGCCATGATAACACGGAAATGTCCATAAGCGATTTTTAATTTAAGTTTATTTTATGTTCTGATTGCAAATAAGACTGTTGAGGTAATTATTCGGATGATTCGTGCACATCTTAAGAGTTTTAAGAGACAGCAAGCAGGTTATAGCTTAAAAAAAAAACAAAAAACTTAATAAAATTTTATACAAAACTACTTGTTTAATGACACTTAACTTAACCAAAACAAAACGTTTGCACCCTTATTTTAAAGCAAAACCACGCCAAACCAAAATTAAAAATGCCTTATGGGCTTTTACATGTTATTATCCGTTTGTTTGGAAAGGTTGTAAAGCTCCGCCCCAAGCGTGACGTCACGCCGTCATTTTGCCAACCGTGTAATGTATTACGGGACGATAAATATTGATCGTAATGGATGTCAAATTCAAATTATGCACGCTATGCGTTGGGTGCGTGGCGTAGTAATTTCCCTGATTTTTTTTTGTATAGTGTTTCATATGGATTATTTATATTTTTACCATTATTTTATGCATATATCAGGATTTTTTTACGGCTAAACCTTCAATAAAAAGACCAACTACTCCGCAACAAAACATTGAGTGCCTTTTAAAAAGTCGAGAAAAAAGTTATTTATGAAAGTTTAACTTACATTTTTATTCAAAATATCCACTACTGAATGTGAAGTTAATAATCGTTTATATTCTTTCACATGTGTATACTAGTCATTTCATTTTTTATTTTAAATTAACTGAATTTACATTTTAGTTAAAAAATCGTTTGTTTCTATTTATTTAAAATGCTTTTTGTCGATTTACCTATACTTTATGCAGCACTGTTAAGTTCTTAATTCACGAGCCAAAGTTAAGATATTTAATTTTAAAAATAATAAAAAAATACGATTAAAAATTGAAAATTTACCAAAAACTGAAAAATAAGAAAACATGAGAAATTGCTGTATTGCCGCCATCTTGCAAACAAGTCAATTTTTGACATATCATGTAAAAGAAATAATATAAAAAAACAAAATAAAAAAGGGTTATGGTAAAGGTTTAATTGTGTTTTGTACTCAAATGTCAGTCATATACCATACCAAATTCTATAAAGGCATCGTGATTAGTAAGTCACCCAGTATACCGAGGTTTTACTAAATAATGGAACTTCATTATGTATTCCAGGGTTGCAAGGATTTAAAGCAATTGATTTTAATCACGATTTAAACCATCATTTAAATCACTTGATTTTTTTAAATTTAAATCATGATTGAAATCAAAAATAAATTTCGTTAGTATAGTAAATTAATTTATTACAAGAACAGAAGAACACATAGATAGAAGTATTATTGCAGAAAATATTCAAAACAAAAAACAAATTTAATTGTAATATTTGTAAAGAAACGCTAGTTTGGCAGCTTTTTCAGTACCTAATCGATTGCGTAGTTTAGAGTGCACTAAACCAAATGTTGAGAATATCCTCTCTACTGATGCAGACGAAGCAGCTGCACAGAGCAGTTGTGTAATTATGGGAAGTTCTTTTTCAATAATATCTGAGTTTCGTTGTGATTTCCACCAGTCAATAGGTTTTACGCTTTTCAGGATATCATCTTGAAACATAATATCGTTAAAAGGCTCTGATTTGGCAAGAAACTTGATGATTAGTGGTAATAAACCACTATCTGGATACAGTTCTTTTGCAGTTTGTAATGCAATATTTTTTTCAGTATATGTCAAACTTTGTGTTTTCGTTGGGTCGATAAGAAATGCCAGCAAATGATACGGGGTTATACACATATATCGATTTTTAAATTTTTGCAGTTGATGTAATGTCAGATTAGTTTCTTCAAAGTAATCTTCTAATATTTTAAATTGCTCTACAACATCAGAAATAGTGGCGTCGGTCTTTTGCAACCTATCTATGGCAATGGAAATTGGCTTAAGAATTTTGAGGTAATCTTCAGCACTTCTCTTTAAATGAATGTTTGAAATTTTTTCCCTGATAATACTGTCAATCTTTTCTTTGTGTTATTCACTGATTCTAAAAAGTATGGGCCATGATTCGGTAAATACTTGCAAGCAGTCTGCAAGCGAGTTCCATCGAACATCACTAGGTATGACTAGTTTTTTGCCTCCTTCTTTGGCATATGTTGCAGATGCAAAATGATTGTTTCTAAAGTACTTTACGATTTGGACTACATGCTCTTTTATATCAACGATTTCCAAATCTTTACATAATAAATTTAGTATATGTGTAGCACAGCCATATGCTATTACATTGAATTTATCAGATGCCTTTATTTCATTTCGCATTGCAGACATGTTAGCTGCATTATCTGTCACGAAACTACTCACTGTACAATCATACTCGGTTTTTAGTTTGTTTATAAGGGTTGCTGCAATTTCTGTTAGGTAGTCGGATGTATGTGGATGCCCAGTTGTATCTACAGCGTCGAATAGAAAGGAGGAGCCATTTTCTGCAGTAACTGTTGCACATACTATGGGTTCACTATGCACATTAGACCATCCATCGAGTAAAAGACAAACGTTACTTCTAGACAACCCCTTAAAGCATTTGCTTCTTTCTTCGGTATATATTTGATCAAGCAGTCTGCCTGACACATCGTTTCGACTGGGCGGTACATATTCAGGTCGCAGTAGTGCTATAGCTTTCTTAACTTCGGATTGCTCCAGGCAGATGAAACTGCTATTAGTTGCATAGAGGGCTCTGGCAATCTGCTTATCAATTTCATTTTTGGCAGGCTTACTAGTACGTACAACAAAAGACATCAGAGATCCAGAAGAAGTTGTGTCAGTAATGTCAGTATCCACATATGCAGAATGTGATTAATAAGGGCAAAATGGCTCTAATGGCTACCAAAAGAGCTGTGGTAAGACCCACGATAACCTACGGTTCAACTATCTGGTGGCCAAAAATAGAACAGAGAAAAGCAGAGCTGGAGTTATCCAAACTCCAGCGACTAGCATGTCTCTGTATAACGGGAGCTATTAGAAGCACTCCAACTGCAGCCATGGAAACCCTACTAAGCCTCCCCCCTCTTGGTATAATTATTAAGGCGGAGGCGAGGATTGGGGCATACAGGCTGAAATGCAACGGCAACTGGTGGTCTGGGCCTGCCCTAGGACACGCCAGAATAACGAGCAGTATCACAAACTCAATATTTGAGATGAGCAGTGATACAATGCGAAAACGGATAAATACACACAGACCATACAAAACCCAGCTTACCTGGGGCGGTAGTGAGCGATCTCCTGGTCAGTCTCGAAATTTGGTTTGGTATACCGATGGATCCAAGACTGACAATGGAGCCGGCGCAGGAATACATGGTATGACCCCTAGGTTTAATGCTTATGCTTCCCTGGGGAAATATGCCACTGTTTTCCAGGCGGAAATATATGCCATTGAACTTTGTCTGCGAGAGAACTTGAGGAGGAGATATAAGGGCAGGGACATTACTATCTTCTCTGATAGTCAAGCGGCCATAAAAGCTTTGGCATCTCAACAAGTCAACTCAAGGTTGGTTTGGAACTGTCTGCAATGCCTCCTAAACCTGGCTAACCACAACAAAGTTACACTTTCCTGGGTGCCAGGACACAGGGGAATACAGGGCAATGAAAATGCAGACTCCCTGGCCAGGCGAGGCTCCGCAGCAATGTTTGTGGGTCCTGAACCTGTTTTTGGAATACCAAAAGCCTCGGTTCGTGGCTACATGACTCGGTGGATTCAAACACAACATCAGTCATACTGGAACCACATTCCAAGGCAAAATCACACTAAATCAATATTGGAATCATCATCGAAAGCATTGACAAGTGAACTACTAAAACTAAATAGGAATCAGATTAGAATAGTGACAGGATTAATAACCGGACACTGCACCCTAAGGAAACATTTGCACACTATGGGCATCTATAGAGAAGAACCCATTTGCAGACTATGTGACGAAGAGGAAGAGACAGCCTCTCACATCATATATGAGTGCCCTGCACTTACATACTGGAGAACAAATCAAAACCTCATGGTGGACACTAACCACCAGGAGGCTGGAGACCAGAAAAGAACAGTAAAAGGGCTACTACACCTGTCTAAGGTGTCAAACCTTTTTAACTGAAACAAATACACAAGAGATACAACAAGCCCTGTAGGCTGCAGTGTCGAGGCGGACAAAACCTCAACTTGTGTATTTAGATTATCAATCAATCAATCAATCAATGTCAGTATTCTCAGTATTACATTCTTTTCTTTTTTTGTTTACTGGAATTGAAGGGGAAACTGAGTGCGACGTACTTGCTTGCTGAAAGTTTTGTTCAGTTTGAATTTGTGACGTATTTATGCTTGAAGTACGTTGTACCTGCAAGTAAAAAAAAACAATATGATGCTTCAATTGTCCATAGATGATAGATGTATGTAAAGTATCTAAGAAAACACATTGGGTCTGGTGCGCTTTATGTGTCACGGAATTTTATAATTTTTCTAGTTTGGTTTGATAGAGCCGGCAAATAGAATCGATTTAATTTAAAGCAAAAAATAAAAAATCGTTGAATGAGCCACTTTTTTGAGAAATAAAAGGTGTTGTGTTGTCATAGTTACATACCTTAATAGTTACTTGGATAAAAAATAAAAAAATGTATTTTTTTCAGAAAATATTGTTCATCCAAGAATTTTTTGTTGCAAATAGTATTTAGTGTTAAAAAAACGTATCAATTCCAAAGCATTTTCAAAAATTGTGAAATTCCGTGACACATAAAGTGCACCAGAAACCAACACATTGATCACATTGTTGTAAAAATAAGTTTTTAAAAATTTCCAAACATGGAAAATTGGAAAAATATTTCAACACCATTTTTAAAAATTAACAAATAATAAAAAGGTACTTACGGTTAAAACTCATTGTGATTGTGATAACGTTGACAAGAATGACGAGTCACTATAAGTATCGATAGTATCGATGTCTTCATTATTTCCATTTTTACATTTTTCCCAGTGCTTTTTCATCCTCTCCACCAATCCTTGCATTTCCAAATTACATTTTTTACATGTAGCGCGACATCCCGGTTTTCCCTCCGCTTTCCCCGATTTTTCTTTGAAAAACTGTCAGATAAGGTCTTTTTTTCTACCACTTCTTCGAAACGACATATTCAAAAAACTATATTTTATATTTTACACAATATAAAAATTTTCAGTTAGCCGTAAAAACAATGCTCGCGCGCACAGATCTTAACTAGGAAATGACGCCCGTCCGCTTTCCTCCCCTTTATGTAGACCGGTAAATCTGCGTGTTCTAACAGGAATTTTCAAGAAAGTGCAAGTGCTTTCTCGCGGTAAATATTTAATATAAGAGTTTATAAAAACGAAAAATATTAGGAGATAGGAGAATGTTTAAGAATAAGGACACGTTACAAACTTCGATTGTGCTATTTACAAAAAAAATCAAAAAAATCATGATTTTTTTTTAAATCGCGATTTTTGATTTTTTTTTTTAATCATGATTTTTTACAACCCTGATGTATTCTGTACATAACATTTAATTAAATTATTATCCTTTACAAATGAATTTTTTATTGACTTTCTTTACAAACTCCTAAAAATTAAAAGAAATATATGTGTTCTCGGCGCCCCTATGTCTCATAAAGCTCTGTACGCCACTGAATTAACAAATCACCTGGTTCGGTTATATTTCTTATCTATTATCTTTTAAGTCCAAAATTATATAAGATTATTTTTATTTTAGTTAGCATCAAATATAATAAAAATTTCGCATCTTATCTCTTAAACAAATCCGCGAAATATTTAAACTTTTTTATGAATTTCCTCTAAATAAAAATAATAAAAAGAAAATAATGATCACTTAAAAGTATTTTATAATAGATTATCTGAAGGCCAAGTTATTAAAAGCTTAATATTTTTTGTTTGCACATAGTATTTTGCAATGTTTAAGCGTACAGAGTATCTAAGGGTTAACCCTGACATAAACCATAACAACAACCACTTCTACCTTATGACTTAAAAAAGTAAACAAATATGGGGTCAGTTAACATGCCACGGACCAATTGATGGTAGTATAATTAGAGTTGGGCTTAAACACTTACACATATGAATTATTTGTCACAAAAAATATTCATAAGATACACGTGTAAATTTTGTTTCAGCTCTTACTTTACAAAAATTTAAAACGCAGCGTTTCTAACGCTGTGACATTTTACTAAACTTACTGGGTTTAATAAAAGCTACTACACGATGCCACTATATTATATTTTTAGTTAATAAAAGGGTTCCTGTAAAAAACACAAACCTGACCCAAACTCCGCGAAAAAATATATCCCATTCACCTAATATAGGCATCCTGCTGGGTCAGTGTTTCTAAACCTGGGTTCGGCGGAACGTCAGGGTTCCACAAAGGGAGGTTTGGGGTTCCGCAAGAGTAGTAAATAAAAGAAAAAAGAAAAAGCAACTTTTAATGTTTGTTTTTTTTTCCAGTTATTAATATATTTTATTTTTACAGTTGTTTTTAATTACTCGATAACTCTATATTTGGAAACTATAAAAGATAATGTCAATATTTTGATGCAAAATTAAATACCTCATATATTTATATTTAAATTATCGCCCGACAACATGCGAGATTTGCGGGGAAGAGGAGGGAACAGCCTCACACATAATATATGACTGCACTGCAATGTACTGACGTAGAGAAGACATATACTGTTCGGAAACATACAAAGCGAACTTTCGGATGAACACCTTGGTAAAAACCAGAGCCGGGACGGATCTTTTAAAAAAGGAATCAATTTGCGGATCCGGATCCTGATAAAGAAATCGAATCTCCAATACGAATCACGATTTCTTTTTCAAGAAAAAAAAGAATCGAATCCAGGGAATCGATTCCTATTACTGGATCACAAATCCAAATCATCTCTTGTTTTTATACCCTCAAATACATGGTAACTAATATATAAATGATACCACCTAATCCAGATTATAAATCAAGCGTCAAAGAGCACGGCGCCCCAGCCGCGAAATGTAATTTCTCATGCCTCATTTGAATGCGTTATTTCAAAACCACCCTTATTGTATTCCAAAACTTTTAATGCTAGATCTTCATAAGATTTTTAAATGTGATTCTTAAGATAACCCTAAGCAACTGATAAATGGGACATTTTATTGTAATTTTACAGGAAGTGTCACAAGTACTGTTAAATACTTTCTCTGCTTGCGGAATATAAAAATGTTATAAAATTTCAAATTAATTATTGTAAAATACCTTGAATAGTAATAATAATATGTCCCATTTAAAAGTCTCCCAGGGATATCTCAAGGATAACATATTAAAAAATTATGAAGATTGAGCAACCAAAACTTTTAATATCAAATGCAAGTAATATTTATATCTGTTTTTGGATACCACACTCTTCGGTTACAAAAAAATATGTTTCAATTAGGTGTTGTTTCTCTGGACCCAAAAAACATGTTATTTTGGTTATCAATCACATGTTAGGTGTGTTTCCTTATTTAAAGCTTTTAATAGGCAGATGTTTTAAAATTCTTCATCTTTATTTCCAAAAACCAATGTGATGCTGATTAAGAATCTTAGGTAAAAATTTGGAAATTTAAAATGAAAGACTCAAAATTATGACATTTTGACCTATTTGCCTCAGATTCGGGATATAAGGGTTTTTAAAGGTGTTAGGTCAAAATTTCGAAATTAATAACCTTAGATCAAAATTTGGAAATTTGAGACGGTGTATTTAAAACGGCGAATTTTAGCATTGATAAACCGATTTGTTTCAAATTAGAAACATAAGGAATAGGATCCAAAAATGAAATTAATTTCGGATCATTTTAAAATTATATAACGAATCCAAACTATTTTCAAAAAATAATCGATTCCAGCCTTGGGATCCTTAAAAAGGAATCGATTCCTGGATTTGATTCCAAAGGGATTCGAATTCTACCCAGCTCTGGTAGAAATCTATTAGACCTAATAAATACAATACAATAAGCCAGTAGGCTATAGTGCAAATATGGGCACGCGACCAACCCCGCTTAAACCAACCAACCAACCTACCGCCCTGTTTATGACTATAAGTACTTAATTTATTTTCTGCCGAGTTGGGTAAATGTTCACTTACAATCTTCCAAGTTCTTAAATTATTGGAAATTAATTCCGTACATTTTTTATTATTTCTTTGTTCTTATAGTGTCAAAATTTCGTAAATTTTTCGATTATTTTATCATTATAGTGTCACAATTCAAAACAAAAAAATGTTTTTCATATTTAAAGAATACTTAAAACGCTATTTTGTATAGGTATAAAAACCTTTAAAAATTGCTTAATACCTATTATGCTCATTTTGTTAGTTTCTGAATTAAAACACAAAAAGTCTTAAAACTTATTTCAAACACGTTTTTCCCGATACTTTGCTTTTTTCAGTTATGACACTATTTGAGCAGAGGTGCGATGTCGTAATCGCGATAATAACTACCCAACTTATTTATTGGTGGATTCTCAAACCAATCCCTCTCAAAGTTTTGGGACTAGTCCACAATACGAAAACACACTAACACTTGAATCTTTAAAAAATAACATCCTTTTTGGCAACTTTTAGCAAGTTCACAGACAAGAAAACAAAAGAACAAAAGGTATTTAAGCATGCGCACTGAAAACTTCAATACAGCTTGTCTACCACGCTAGCGCCAAGGTTTAATGATCTGTTATTGTAAATAATTCCGACCGCGTCTAATAACACTCAAACACCCACCTCTTTCATGCATATAACTTAATATTTGTACTGCGTCAAAGGTTCAATATCAAGGTAGGCGAGTTTAACCAGTATCCTATAAAAACTGTATTTAAGAGACCCGCAGACTTGAACGCTATCATTACAATAAAAGTTATCAAATAGCAACAGTGATAGATATGCACAAATAAAAACAAAAGATCAGCATAGGTATTGGTACTTTTGATAGGCGTGAAACAGCGTGAGTTTAAATAGTCGATAACTTTTACAAAACACAATAGAGAACAAAGTCTGCTTAGGGAACCATCTTAGAGCTAATAATCTTCGTGGGCAACCAGGGTATATGGGCAACTGCAATATGATTAAAATGTTATTTAATATTAAAACTTGCAAATATTATGATCTCTTACTTTATTTTTGCTTTATTCATTCTATTTGAAAATTTATAAAGCTTTAAACTGGTTATTTAGTAAAGTTAACCTGAAAATCTTTATACTTCAAAAAGAAGCTTTTTACAAAGAACAGAATTTTGGAAGAGAAAAACCTAAAGAAAAAAATATATGAACAGAAAAAAACTTCTTTAAGATGGAAATAAAACTTTAGATGAATAAAATAAGCTATTCACAATTCAGAGGTGTTGTTGGGTCCACCAGTTGATAGCAAATCGGGTTGTTGGTTGAGGTCGGTCGATAGTTGTTGAACCCCAAATTTGCCGTCTGTGGTAGATAACTTGAAATTTTTTGAAAAAAAGTTGTTCATATCACATATCGCCTGATTGCCACATTTCTTTATTTATTATGTTTCCCCTACTTTAAATTTAATTGGTCTGGAGGGGCTACATTCAATTTGATTGGTTTTAAGGGAAAGGCGGCAGCTGTTTTACACGTCTCTCGTTTAGCATTCCCGTAGATGGATGGGACCGGCAACAACGTGGATTATCTGTCCTGCTTCGATATACAATAAAATGTTTTTATTCTCACGCTCTCAATAAAACGTAGACCCAAAGTCCTCATGAATCAATCTGTATATGGGTAATATGGTTCAATAAACTTTTCTAGATGTAATGGCAGCTTGCAAATATATGGAAATTTAATGTTAAAAAACGTCACGGGTAAACGAAACTTTTCCAAATTAAATCTAGTTAAAAACTGTATTCATTCACCAATGTCTCAGAACCTTTAAATTCATTGGTGATAATGTCCATTGAACATAATATTTTGGTGAACTTTCAAGATGTTTTAAACCAAAAAAGAAAAGTTAATATTCATACATAATTGCGCTTTTGTGTGGTTTTTATTGGCATTTGTTTTGTTTTTTTTTTTCTTTTATTTTGCTTTTATTTCTAAATACATGCTTAAATTATAAATATAAAAGCTTTAGTGTGCACTACCTATCTGCTCGTTAACATTCTTTGCTTCTCTCCATACCAAGGTTGCCTGGAAGAGATCACCCCGCCCAATGTAGTTTTTTATGGCAATTAAGAGTTATTGTATTATATTAAATTTGTTTATTTTTTTTATTGAATAGAGTGATGGCATACCTTCATTATGTAGTAAAAAAATATTTTTGGAATTAGAAAAGGCTAAAGGGGGCCCGTGACATGCATTGCCTAGGGACCTCAACATAGTTAATCGGACCCTGACCACAATATAATTGCAAATATATTTATACAACGAAATACTCAAAGGCGGGACACATTTTCATTACATTATGATATGTATTATAATTATTGTTTTAAATTTTAGTACATAAGTTAGTGGACGCCATCGGCAAAAACTGTGAATTATCTATCTATTATAATTTTTATTTACCGAGAGTTTCTTTACTTGTTTTTTATATGGATTTTTACGTTATGTTTTTATTAAATGAATTTTCGAAACTGCGATTCAAGTGGATACCATATATACCGACTTATCAAAGGCATTTGACAGTGTTTGCCACGAACTACTGTTGCTAAAGCTCAGGCGGCTTGGAGTGGATGGTGCCTTTTTGCAATGGATCCGTTCTTACCTATGTTTGCGAAAGCAGTACGACATAGCTGTGACTTCTGGTGTTCTCCAGGGTTCCCATTTGGGTCTCATTTTATTTATTTTGTTTATAATATGATCTAATAACTGTTTTTAAATTTTTGTTTGTTATATGCCGATGATTTAAAGTTTTATGCTCTTATTCATTCTTCATCAGATTGTCAATTGGTCCAACAAGAGTTAGATTGTTTAATAGCGTGGTGTAACACAAATTTTTTAACTTTAAATGTAAATAAATGTAAAACAATGAGATTTTATAAAAACCGTTCACCTGTGATATTTCAATAACAAATAAATGATATTGCTTTGGAATCTGTGAGCCATTTTAATGATTTAGGTGTTATCTTTGACAGGGAATTAAATTTTAATTTACATGTGGATAGTATTGTGTTAAGAGGTATTTGAATGTTGTGATTTTTAAAGAGAAATTGTAGCCACATAAACAACACAAAAGTAATAAAATTACTCTATAATAGTTTAGTCAGGAGCGTTCTTGAATATAATAGTGTAATTTGGGCACCATTTTACAATTGTTATGTACATAGGTTGTAACGCATCCAAAATAAAATTGTAAAATTTACACTTTATAAGTACAGATTTCCCTGCCAAAATTTAAGCCACGAGACAAGATTGCTGTTAGCAGGGATGTCAAGTCTGGAGTGCAGGCGAAAAGGAGCCTTTTTGCTTTTTTTGCATAAAATTGTAAATGGTATAATTAACTGTCCCGTTATATTAGGAAAAATAAACTTTACCAAGTCGGCGCACCAGATCTAGACATCTCTTTTCTGTTAATACCCACCGAACAAATTATGGTATGACGGCGTTTGTTGACCGGTTAATTAATAATTACAATAACAATTATTCAACCATAGATTTGTTTTATGCTACAACAGAAACACTAAAAAGAAGCACATAGAAAGTGTAATGTTTGTATTTCGTAGACTTTATTTGTTATTAAGCGTTTTTTTATATTTTATATATTTAACTTATTTTAAATATGTGTTTTTTATTTAGTGTGTGTACATATATTTTTTGTTTTTGTTTAAGTTGTACTATTTGGAATCATTTTATTCTGTAATGTACTGACAAATAACTAAATAAATAAATAAATAAGTTTATTTGTTTTTGTTTGCTTATTTTACAATGTTGCTTATTTGCATTTTTATACCTATAGTCAAGTATAACATTTTCTGTAGACATTTTTTCCATGTTAATATTAATAATATTAATTAAATACCTTTATATAAGAAATTTTTCGGTAGATTTTTAAATAGGTTAAGGTTTTGAAAGTCTAAAATTTTTTTTTGGCGTGGCACCGAAAAAGATCCTCCAGCTATTTTATGCCGCCTTCAGCTAAGCACCCATATGGATTTTAGAAATCTTGCTTTGCTTTCTCACAAATATTTAAAAATTTTTAAAAATGTCTATTTTCATTTATTTTAATATATAAACCATTTGTAAAGTTATTGCTTTTAATATATTTTTATAAAACAACTAACTTAAATAGTAATTAAGTTACTTTAAATCATGTTTATATGAAGTACTCACTCATATTCATTGTAGACTTCTTTTTTTGGCAGAGATATGTTTTGGTCCTCTTCTAGGTGGGTCTGTATCCAGACTATAGTTCGCGAAATTTCCAAACGACTTCCCAAAGGATTAAGTGGCTGTCTAAAAGGATCGATTAAATCAGTAATCTCTGACGGCAACTTCAGATACAAAAGGTACTTATCATTTTGGGAAAGTGATTTTATTTGTGCCAAAATAAGTTGTATTGCCTGTTTTGATTTCTCACTAAAAAAAACATTATTATTAGTAATCCTAACTTACAAGTACAAATACCTTTTATAAAGGTGTATTACACCCTCGATTACACCTCTAAATTAGTTTTCCAGATATAATGCCAAAATTTCTTTGAAAATAATAAACTAAAACTAAATTGATTTACACTAAAAATCATGTAATATTAAAATTTATTATATAATTAGTTGCAATTCTAAAAAAAATTAAGTGAAGTAGAGATTTTGTCAATATCTGAAAGTAGGAAATATTTTTATTATCTCTTGAATGTTTGCATTATCACTACCTAAATATTTTTTTATGGTCAAATTACTTAAGAGTGCATTTACGCTACACCTTAGGGGGTCGGGCGAAAGGACGCGGAGACGGTGGGGAAGACTAACAAACTCCCACTACCACAATTTTCGTATAGCCGCATTAAAAACATTATATTTTACACCGAATTTGGAAGAACCTATTTATCTATCTAGATAGATAGATAGATAGGTTTTTCCAAATTCGGTGTATCGACGCGATGTTGTTTCTGATTGCAAGCCTACAGGAGATAACGTTTTTCGGTAACTATTTTTCACTTAAATGATGATAAATTATACACCATTTTAAAGGTAAGGAAATAATCTATGCCCCTGCTGTAACGGATTTTTGAGATATGAGTCGACTTAAGAAAAAATAGTATCTAAACATAACCGATTAAAGGGTGACTTTCACTCAAGGAAATATTAAAAACTAAATCGAAATTTAAAAAATTATTACAGCAGAAGCCTAGATTTAAGTGTGGGCTTTCATATAGTTTTTGAAAATTATCGATAACTTATACCGTTTTTGAGAAAAACATTATGCCCCGAACCCCAAATTGGATCCAATTTTCGCGGCGCAAATGGACTCTTAAGAAACATAACAACCAAAATAAAAACAACTGTTTTATTTAAAATTCTTATCTTAGTAGGTATTATTTAATACCAAAAAATTGTCATGTGTAAGAGTATTAGCAATTTTACTCATTGGAATTGCCAAAATGTGAAATTGTTGCACTTAAAATACCATGAAATAAAATCTTGCCCTGTCTATAATACTGATATTATTATTATTCATGAATGTACGTAATATAACGTATTTTCATAAGTCAAATGTCATACAAATCATAATATAACAAAAAAATAACAAAAACTAAGGCTTTAATAAATTACTAAAACAAATTGAACCATCATAAAAACTAACACACCATATTGACAATGTTCATTACTAAATCAATTAACAAATAAACTAAAATAAAAAAATGTACTTTCTGGTCAAACCAGTAATAGACTTTTTAAGTAGATGATAAAAACTAAGATAGGAATGTTAATCATTGCCATTAATATTAAGGAGATTCTTAATCTCTTTTGGTACTGTAGTGAAATAAAAAAAAAATTACGACAAACCAACCTAATATGATAAAAGATGTTACTGCTGAACTTAAGAATCTGATGAAAACTATAAATCTTTATTTGCAAACACACAGAGTAACTAAAAACTTATGATACACTTCAATTTGAACATAAAAGGTAGTAGACATTATTAAAATATAACCTAATTGGAGGGAGTTCAGTTAGTCACACTATATAGATTACACTTTTTTATACTGGAACAGTCCACGAAGCCTAGGACTGATGTACCGTGGATGTCTAAAGAGCCATTTATACAATGTCTTGTCAATCTATGGTTTAAACCAGTGTCTTAAAAACCAGAGATTTGCCATTATGTTAACAGACAATGTCATTAAATGTCATTGGTTATATCTTGTTTTTGGTTATTCATGAATTATTAATTACATTTCGATATAAACAAAAAATTTAAAAAAACAATTACCAATTTATTTTTTTGGGTACTTTTAAAAAACTGTTTGCATTCTCCATATGGGCTTGCTAAGTTCTTCCGTCCTATCACACCAAAGCTAATTTTTACTCGCCGCGAATTTGGCCGTATCGGTTAACGCTTTTATGTTTTATTCTTGAACTCCTGAGATCAAGCCCCGTAAGGAACATATTTTTTTTACTTCATTATTAAATTTTTTTCTTAAAATATTACTTTAAAAAAACATGACAAGAATAACTTTAATAATATTGTACAGGGTTCTCCATAATAGACTACCTATTTTGATATTGAAATAAATTCTATATGAGATAGGTCAGTACGTTTTTTTATATTATTACCTTCTATGGCCTTTGAGATTTGAATCAACATATTATTAATCGAGTCACAAACTAGGAACACAAAACAGGAAAAATTGATTTTCGTAAAAGGTCATTTTTCTAATAAAGCATCATTAAGTTTGAACACATAATTTTATGTTTAATTTTAATTTTCATAGATTATTGAGTTCAACAACGAGTTTTTTTTGCTTGAAACATAGAGTAAATTAATTGAAAAGATAAAGCGACAGTATATACCGCTAAAAACTCTAAAAGAGTTCTGCGAGAAGTGCTTAATGACCGACTCATTTCACTATTTGAGGATTTAAATTGGCTTTTAAGGTCCCCGGACTTAGCTGCACCAGACTTTTTTCTGTGGGGCTATTTAAAGTCAAAGGTTTTTGCAACTCATCCAGAAAACATCCAAGATCTTAAAATCCGAATTCCTAAAGACTTCCGGTGAATAGATCAGGTTTTCCTTTATCGTGTCATAATCATTTGTTATCAAACCTTGAAAGTGCATTAAAGTTAATGGCACTTAAAGTGTGTTCAACAATATAGTGCCTATAATAAAATGGGACTGATGGTAATAAACCACTTTTATTGCGATCGTCTGTCACGGTTTATTGTTTATGGTCAAAATTTGCATACAGGATCGGTTCTTGTATTTGGATAAGTATTTTCGGCCGAAAGGAGCAGGTAAAATAAAAGGTAAAATAATATAAATAGGCACTATATTGTTGAACACACTTTACTTAAAAGGCGTAATATTTAAAAGTTTAGATAAGTCGTATGTTATAGTAAATCCCAAAGAGAGAATTGTAATTAAGTGTAATAAAATGTTAGTTTTATTAAGTTTTAACAATTTTACTGAGCAATTAAAATGGGTAATCTATTATGGGGAACCCTGTATAATATTGGGATCGACCGATACCGATGTAGATATCGGTATATCGGCCTTCTGAGCCGAAATCGGTATCGGTCAATATGTAAAGTGCAATATCGGCCTAATAAAAATATCAATAATAGGATTTTAAGTAATAAATATTCTTTAGAGAACTTAATACAAAATTACTAAACAAAAAATAACATAAATATACAAAAATACAAAAAAAAACAATTAAAACGAAAAAAGCTTACCCAAAAAAAAAATTATAAACAGTTATATTTAATATTAAAAGTTAAGTGTTGGTAAGTTATGGTACAACAAAATTTAATTTTCTACCCTTCCTGCGGTTAGACGATTTCTTCACTAGCCACACTACTTGGTGGGGGGTGCTAAATATATAACTGCACATTTATATAAAAATGGAAAAATATATTTTGTATTTGCCCGCCAAGTCAAAGAACCTTTATTTTTTGATATTTTGGGTAATCTAATGTACATTTCATGTGCCTCTTAAGTTTTATTAATGAAATCTTTGGTTCTCCTATCTAATGACGGTTTATTATCCGGCGGGCGGCGTACAGGTAAATTCTTCAAAGGTATTCCAAAATAAACTGTAAGGGATAGAGTCAGGACTGATTTACTTCTTTTAATTTCTTAGCAATTTTTGCTAGAGGAGCACTATCATCGTTACTCGCATCGGAGCTATTTACTTTCTACCAGGTTTGTTGTATTGGGGTATTGTATTTATTTTTTAAATATGTGTAGTTTTTTTGCGATAAAGCATTGTCGATAAAACATTCTTTAAACCCTGGATCTAATAAAGTGGCCAAAAGACGATTTCTATCAGTAAAGTAATCTCCACCTATTATTTAAAGAATTTTTAAGCCCATTTTTAGCAGTCTGTGTCCTGTGTAAAGGGTTTTATTAGATTTAGTAGGTTTTTTGCTAGTTCCCACTGGAAATATGCTAGAGTCATATCTTTTAAAACTGGATCATAAATTATAAATATATTTTAAGCATTTTTCGTTGTACCAAGCGTTCCAACCTATAAATACTTGAGTTTAATCTGAACTAAAGGTTTTTCCGCCATATTAAGAGTTCTTTGAATATTTTTCAGTATATCACAAGCCAAAGAGAAGTGATTAAAATGAGTTGCTATAAGCCTCGCTTTTGCCCAAGGGTGGTAAACTTAACAAAGAGTGCTCGATTTTTACTACTTGTCTGCAGATATAGGTTATGTTTTATTATAAATTCAACTTTTAAAAATTTATTTGGACGTACACCTACTATTAAATCTGTACTGTACGCCATTTGATAAAATTAAGACTTTATACTACTTGCAAACAAAACAATATGGCAAAAGGATTACGTCACAAATATCGAATTGACATTTAAATTTGGCGCTGGCTTATATCGGAATCGGCCACAAAAAATGATATCAGTCAATCCCTAAATATTATTATAGTAGGCATGTTTTCTCAAACAGTAGTTAGATCTTGGTTTAACCTACAGATTGACACGACATCGTAAAAGTGGCTCTAAGTGCAATAAGAGGTAATTAAATTTTTACATACAATTTAAATCTTCTAAACAGTTCTTAAAGGATAATGTAACAATAATCTCGGGTAACATATAAGAAAAAGATATTGGTAGACTAACATCATTTTTTTATTGGTACCCTATTTTGCTTAATTAAAGTACTCCTAAGCATGTTTAAATCCAACTTTTAAACACGCGGGTGTTTTAAAGATTACTATGATACATCAATCAAAAACATGAGAAATGTGAAGTCTAAGCTGACATTGCCAACCTTTAATCTCGCATTTTGGCACATGTCAGTTATTTAAAAAAGAAAAAAAAATCTAATATTAATGATTACTTTATAACGTCAAAATAAATATTAACAATAAAAAACAATAGTGTAAAGTATTTGTGGATAACTGGTCTTTAAACACTTGCTCTATTTAGAGAACTCCGGCTATGCCGCGCCGTCGTGCTCGACAAATCTCGCGTGTTTTAAAGACATTAATATCCACTTATACTTCAATATACTATTTTACATATCATAAACAATTATTTACAACTATATTTCTATTTAAAATGACAGAAACGGATCAAAATATCACTTGCTCACATTTAATTTTTAATCCCTAATACTTTTAGTTACAGCGCAAAGCAATCTGTTGAACCCCTAACTTCTGGTGTAAAATTCTATAGAGAACCTGCGTAAACACTAGTGGCGCCTCTCTCGTTAGTTTTGTAAGTTTGTACGTTAGGATGAGCTGTTTATAAACATACATTTCAATATCGACTCACGAATCATGTTATTTTTTATTAATTATTTCTTTGTTATCTTTATTTAATATATAAGTATATTACAATAACTTATTGAAACAATAAATATTAATAAGAAAATTTTAATTAGGTGATTATGAGTGGAAACAAGGGTTAAAACAAACCAAGATCTGGTAACACCAGTTGTTGTGTTGTAAAACTTACAGTAAAATTGCGTAAAAAATAAAATTTTATTCGTTTTGTAATAAAACTTTTTTTTTGAAAAATAAATGCAAGAAACGAATTAATATATATTTTTTTAATCTTAATTTTAATATTATTTTTTAGCTTTTTGTCCACAACTTTTTTCCGACGCAATTTTTAAAATAGGCCTGCTGGATGTAGTTTCATTAAAATTTGACAGATATATATATATATATTTTTTAATTTTACAAAATTTTATCAATTTGTTAGGCTATTTATTGACTATGTCAAAAAAAAAGGAGTAAAACGAACTACAACGTTAAAAGAGTTTTATTATTTTAAATGTTCAATTTGACCTTAAAAAACTGCCAAGGTTTGCCATTTAAATAAATACATTTTTAATACAGATTAAGAGGGTGAGATTTTGCCCACTTTTTAGTTTTTTAATATTAACTCAAATTATAGGCACTTTTCGTAAATAGACGTTAACATAAAAGTTGTTTAAAATTAACTTTTCTATCAAAATGTCACATTCTAAAAGCAAAAATTAATTACAAAAATATATTCAAAAAACGAAACATTTTTTAAAATTTTTACCTCATAATTTTTTTCCACATGAATTTAGGTAGAGGTTTTGCTTAACAGAAAAAGAGCAGTTATCTTGTACTTTAAAATGATTTTGGTTAAAGGCTTTATGATTTGTAATAATCGACATATCAATTTTCAAAGTTGGCTACTTTCATCGTTTCTTTTTAATTTTTAATGGTTAACAAGAATAATAATTAATTAAAAACTTACATCAGGTGTACCATCAAAATGTTCTTTAATACTAGTTTGACATATAGCTTGAGCTTTTATTAAACTAGTACTTTCAAAATTCAATTCTTCAACATTTTTTACATGGTTTCTTAGGAATAAATTCTCATTATCAGATGATAGCCGTAAATCTGGGACATTTATTTTTTAAAACCCACTCTTTATAATTACAATGTTTGACATTTTTTATTTTAACAATAAATTTATAATTACTATAGCAATCAGTATAAAATTCAAATTCTCTCACATACTAAATGCTAAATTTTGCCACCATGAGCGCTAGTGCATAATCACAAGGTCATGCAGGTTCTCTATTAATGCTTACCAATATGTTTAATCTTATCTTCGAGGCTGTACCTACTAGAGGCAGCCTGGCCGCTCGGCCGCAGGAACAAGCGTGCAAGCGAGAAAAAAGAATAGGTCTAAAACCTTTCTCTCTCACTCCAACTGATTGGTAGGCGGTGAGGGGCCGACCAATTAACACGCAGAGCTGGGTGTATACCTCTTCCACCAACCAATCAGCACGTTAGAGCAAAAGAGACAGAAAGAAAAGACCTATTCTTCTTTTTATCTCGCACGTCTGTTCACAAGGCCAAACGGCAGGACTGCCTCTAGTAGGAATATGCGCGAAGAGTTTTTTAATAGATACATGCGTATTTTGCCCATGCTTTTCTAGAAGGCGCAGCACAGCATGAATATTTTCTATGGTACCTATTGTTATAGGCCGACTACACTGCATTATTATTAGGGCTGCCAGATGCCCCATATTTTATGGGTTACCCCGTTTTTCAGGCAGATAATACAAAAACCCTTAATTCAAAAAGTAAAATATGGGGTAAATAATGCCCCCTTATTTATTAAAAAACCGGTCAGGGTGTATAATTTGACAAGTGGTCGCTGTATTTCGTGTATTCATTCATTAAGCACCGGCCACAATGTGTGCCAAGAAAAACATATTTGTTTATGTTCAGTTGTAACACTGTTTAACCAATACCTTTAGGGTCCTTAAAATATAACCACCAAGCTTCATAGTGGATGGTATTCCCATATATCGCATTAAGTTTTTGATATATGACCAAAAGTGCTTTACATTCTCCGGTATCAGATACCATGTCTAATATCAGAAAAGGCAGCATAGTCTATCCAATCCTAAATCTCTTATAGAGTGCATTCTCCTATACAATTAATTTTCTTAAGTGTTTGCTTAACCATCTGGGATATTCTTGAAGAGTTCAGTAAATGGAATAAAATCCTGCCTACATTTTAAAGTCTAAGACAATTTTGACCTTAGAAAATTAGTTTAAGTCAGATTCCACACTTTCAAAGCACCCCCCCAAACATACGATATTACCACCCCTATTTCAAGGCATTCCACGTAAAAATGTTTAACTTACTTACATATCAAATTTCAAGATAGGAAATACCCATAAATTTAAAGAGTCAATGACTGCATCAGCCAGCCAGTCAGTAGTAAAACGGGCGATTTTGAAAAGCGAATATCTTAGAAACCACATGACACAATATATCATTTTTTTTTGCAGGTAATTATTTATGTGAATTTACATACCAAGTATTACACCTTTTAAAAAATTTGTTGCCTCTTTAAAAGTAAAAATAAAGTTTTTTTTTTAGGTGTTCCCATAAAATATTAAGTGTTTTACCATAAAATCTTCCATTTTGGGTGTAAGCAGTTTTAAGAAGGTGAAATTTTAGGAAAGTTTGTGCAGTTCTGAGTTTAGGTCATTACTCAAAAACTAGAATGTTCCGACAAATAAAAACCACCTATTCAAAATTTAAATAAAATCGGCGATGGACTTAATAAGTAAAAAATCACCTTAATTTTTTGGCAAAGGATACGATTTAGGTATTAGGTTTGATATAAAACTAATTATGGGTATTGCATATAAATCATTAAGCCTAGAGTTGTAGGTACAGAAATATCTAGACATTCAAGTTTTAAAAAAATAAGGTAATTGTCTCGAAAGTTGCCTCCTCTCCGATTTTGACCAAATTTGGTATACAGGGGTTTTTTGGGGCTCTGATTACGAATCTGAAAAAATATTTTTTCGGCAACGTTTCGTTTTCGAGATATTCATCATCAAAGTTGAAAATCAAACTAACCTTATTTACACTATTCCTCCTTCTTTTTGCATAGAATTCTTGATTTTTACACTAAATTGGCACATAATATTTTAAAAACACCCTTTAAAAACTTGTTTTTATATCTATTTTACACCTTTTTTCCATTTAATTGCAAACCTCCACTTTCACACGTCGGATTGTGGCCGCAACCATGCATACACTAGGGAATCATGGCCGCCCCGCTTGAAAGTGAAGCTCCACAATTTAATGGAAAAAAGGTGTAAAATAAATAAAAATATAAGGTTTTAAAGGGTGTTTATAAATATTGTGTGCCACTTTAAAAAAATCAAGAATTGTGTAAAAAGAGGAGATAGTGAAAATAAGGTTAGTTTGATTTTCAACTTTGAGTGATCTCGAAAAACGTTGCCGAAAAATATTTTTCAGATTCTATACGCCCCAAAAACCCCGTATACAAATTTGGTCAAAATCGAGAGAGAACTTTCGAACAATTACAAAAATTATTATTGCAGAAATGTTTATCTATAAACAAATATGGGGGAAACATTTAACATGTAAAATCTCTCCCAGTGTTGTTCACCCCTTGTTTTACGCTAGTTTATAGGATTTAAACAAAAATAACAATAAAAACAATACAGTTAAATTTGGTAAGCTAGGATAAGCTATATAGAGCATCAATTTTTAATATAAACTCTTAATAATCAAATTCAAATTTAACATAGCCAGTCTAGGTTGTTTGTTTATTTTAAAGAGGTATTAATCTGTTTAGCTTTGGCTATAAATAAAACTGTCAATTAATATCTATACAAACCTAACTTCAACACTGGTGAACTTATATTCATTCTTAATATGAGGAAAAATAGTTTTTCATCTGGATCTTCTTTAATATGAGAGTTTTGGTGCTTATTTTCTTCTACTTGAATTTTTGTGTTGCTTTTGTTGGTGGTCCTTTCAATACCTGTCGTCACAGATTGTTGGTAATCGGCTGACCATTGTTTATTTTCCATTATCACCTGCCTTTCTACAACGATTTTAGTTGGTTCCGGCGTTAACTGCACAATTTTTACACACTTTTTTTTCCAAAAAAGCTGCAAGAAACCGGAACATTTTATTGGCAACTTAAATCAGCTGGTTTCCAATGGACGACGGTAAGACGGCAAGCTGCCTGCTGCTACTCTTGTCTTCCCCTCCCGCTCCGCACTTTTCTGACGAACAGCGATCGTCTTGCACATCTAAAGGGAAATTTCCGACTTTTGCCGAAGTATATCAGTGGTGGCGTTGCTCCTGTATAATGATCGTATCTTTAAAAAAAAAGTATTTTTATTACAGAAACAGTTTAAAACTCAAAAAATTCATAAGCCGGAGTCTCATGCATCCGATTTCCGACAATCCGATCATCCGAAAGTATTTTGATTGGTCAGAACATGTGGCGCCACAATATTCTGACCAATCAAATTCTTTCGATGATCAGATCGGAAATCAGATGGAACTTTCCGGCCTATATCTAAAAGTTTAGTTGCTTTAGGATTAGCTTACAAAACACGAAAAGAAAAACTAGCGTTTAGGTGTAATAACTATTGGAGCAACGATTATATATTAAAGGATGGTTCAGCTTCCGAATCTGTCTGCCAAGGTCAAACTCGCTGTGACGTCACCACTGGTTCTGGCAAAAAGCGCGTCTATGATTTATATGGAATTTTCTGTGAAATTAGAAAAGGTTTCTTAATGCAAAATAAATTGCAAGCAAAATTTGAATCGTATACCTTTAAAAATATGATCTTTTAATTGGGAATGATAATATATAATTTTATGTTTGTAGTAAATTAAATTTATAGAAGAACAATCACATAATACATATAGTTTATTATTCAAACTGCCCAAAAGCATTTTATGAAATTAACTTGGGATACTTAAAAATCAGTTATATAGACATAAAAGGTTTACACGCCAATTTATTTAAAACCAATAAATCACAACAAGCACAAGAAAAATATATATATTTTTAATTAAAATAAATAATAGTCACATTTTATTGTTTACGGTTATATAAACATAAATTTAAAACTAAAATATTAAAACAGAATAAATTACCTGCCCTTATAGACGATAATAAACTAAGAAACGGTCTAGTTTATTTTATTTAAATAATATTTTTTTTAATTTACAATTTTTTAAAATTTTTCTAAGTCTATCCGAGACGCCCAACTCTTCAAGCTTAATAGCACTGGCAAGGGATATTGTTTCCGAACTAATTTTTTATTACAGGGTGTCTCAGTAAATTTTTTAATTTAATTTCTTGGCTTATATTGTTTGTAGGCACTTTGGAATCTTGCGTGAAGGCAGGTCTAAAAAACAGTAAGTTTTTTAAAAGACCAAAAACTTTTTAACATATTTTAATTGTATAGACATTTAAGAGTATTATCATCACTTAGTAGTATTCTCTAGTCCAAACTACACTAAAAGTACTTCATTAAACGCAAATTGTTTAACAAAATCACAACAGAAAACTTTTTAAAACACACAAAATCAAATAGCCAAATTAACGTAAACAAAACAATTTAGCACCGATGGTAACCTCACACCCGCTCTCCGCTAGCCCTATATTTTCCAACGTACGTTAAATGGAACTGAGCCATCCTTTAGTATACACGTCTGGCAAACCAATTTCTTAGGTGCAGATATATTCAGTGCGATAAAAGGAGATGTCAATTTAATAGGCAAAGGCTTGAGCTAAATAAAGACAGAGAGAAAACGTGCAGCGGCTGATTCCCTTTTTACCGACCCAAGAAGAAGAGGGGAATACCTTGGCTGGACTGCGACAACACACACACACACACACACTCAGTGATGGCAGATCTAATGATTTTTCGTAAGTTTACACGATTTTGGTACCGATTTCACGATCTTACGAATAAGGTAGCAATACTGACGATTTTTAAATAAATCATTATAAAATAAAATATAGCATTTAAATTAATAATTTTCCCTGTCCCTGTAGTGAATGCTAACAATGACATATAAAAAAAAACGACCGGGGACTCCCCGTCGCCTACAAGCGGTTATCGAGCAGAACAACATGGGATTCCCTGTTGATTGCAGGTAAGATGGCTTACAATTTATTTTTTTGCATTTTCACGCAGTCCTGTTTCGTATTATAGATTTTACATAAGTCAAACCATCGAAAGTATTTTATTCAGAAAACGTTTAATTGGCGACAAAATTGTTATGATTTTTTTATCAATAACAACATAATACGAAAGTTGGGTAGTAATGACATATTATATAGCGATAAAAGGGATAATACTGGCTCAAACGATTCTGAGGACTAAGGAACATTTTAAAACCTATGTTACCTACTCGTTTATTTGGTGTTTTAATATTTGAATTGGTGTAATGTAAAGTTACATTAAGTTAAATAAATGTATTATACATTGTCATTGTGTTTTCCTTTTTTAACAATATTATTAAGTATTTTTTTATCTCCCACTCTCCTCACGATTTCTTACGATTTTTCGTCATTGAATTTCACGATTTCTGCTTTGCCTCATCTGGCAACACTTCACACACTAGTCAGTATTAACCGGACCCGGACCCCGGACAGGGACGCTATTATTGGCCATTCGCTTCTTTCAAGATCCGTCAAATCGGTTAAAAAATTAAATGAAAATTCGACGGATCCTGAAAGATGCGAATGACCAAGAATAGTGCCCCAGCAATGCAAGTGAACGCGACGGGCAATGTTGCCAACCAGTAAAAATAAAATTATTTATGTTGTCTTGCTCGATAAAATAATAAATACCTATTATTAAAATAATAAAGTATCTTTAACCTATCTAAAATACTAATATTTTTTACAAATTTCTTATTTTTTGCTAAGCGCATAATTTTTTTTAAATAAAAATGTTTATGTATGATTTTTAAAACATTTCTAAAATTACTAATGGCCGATTGCCCCCAAAATTTTTGGGGGAACCCCTTAGCGTTAAGTTTTCCCTTTAAAACCCCCAATGTACCAATATCGCTTGTTTGGCCAATTTAAGGATGACCTTGTGCTAAGGATTCCTTAAAATTGTTGGTGCAATCGGCCATAATTTGGGCCATAATAAATATTTTACGAAATGACAACACTGTCGACAATATTAGCCGCTTTCCAGCCTGCCGTTTTGTGCACGCAACGAAGCACCTGTGCCCCTATATTCTCCAAGCAGACGTTCCAGCCAAGTTTTTTTACTTTGCGTCCGACGCGCAATAACTGAAGGACCTACCTTTCATTACGTGTTCGAAGCCCAAGAAACGTTTTTAAATGTTAGGTAAAGTAAATTCGTTTTGTCACGTTCCATGTGGCGTTTAAAGCACGAAGCTTTCGAAATAACGAATTATTCCGGATAAATCAGATGTCGGAAGATGAAAAATGAATTATTTTGTTTCGGCTTTTAATTTCAGTCGACTATTATTGGGTTGATGTTGTGTTCGCATACGTATTCTTGTACGTTTTAAATTTGTTTTGCTGTTATTGGTGGTGCGGCGGAAGTTTTGTTTTTCGTTTTAATTCAATTATTGGTGTGGTGTATAGAATAGTATACAGTGGCCGCCAAAAAAGTCGACATTTTGTGGAAAATTTCTATTCTTGATATGAATGAACCGCGAATTGAATGAACTATCATCCGATAAGTAGCGGTAATATACCCCAGCTGATTGGAATACGAATATTCGAATATCCGAAGGAAATATTCGAATCATTCGAAACATTTCTATATTCGAATATCGTTCGGAAGATCATTCGGAAGGTTCCATCACTAATTGGGATAGAGGAAAATGTCGTTCTCTTTTTAATCTGGGGTCATACCATATGTATCCTACTCTATTACATTAAAATTGACTCCCAAGCCCTTGCCTTGCCAATCCGGTATAGTCGATTAAACGCCAACCACCGCGTTCATACCCTTGGTTATTTTTGGTTTTAAATCAGCTGTTGCTCTTTTCATAACCACTACATAATCGAAAGCTCATCGCCTTTATGGGTTTTCATCTTTTGGTTATAAAGGTAACCTTAATTTCATGTTTCATGTGTTATTGTTGATTGTGATTTGTGATATTTTTTCAATTTTCTGCCGGTATTTTGCTAACCTCAAATAAAATAAATACACTGCGTAAATGACAAAAATTTTTGAGTAAATTTGACATAATGACATTTCACATTTCTTATAACCTTCATTCTAAACATGGTAAATACCGGTCGTAAATAATGATGCCATGTTGTGACGTCATCCTTAAATAACCATTAATAACCGCAGTCGCGTTTCTAATAGTGGTAAATACCATTTTAAAATGGTATTTACCGGTAGTTGGCGTTTTAATGGTTTTAATCGACTTATATAAACGTTGACTATGGAGGACTAGAATATGGAGCGTAAAGGGAAGGAGAAATATCTCATATAGTTTGTCCAAGCTAACATTTTTATGTTGGCTTACATGTTCAAAAACAAAAATTACTAGACCCAACGTCAAAATCAGCTGATTGACGTAAATCACCCAGTAATGGAATAATGGATTAAAGGCGTTTCAATTTTTGTATTAATTTTTTTTGTGTTTGGGTGTGTTATTTCGTGTTTTAAAGTAATTAGTGAGATTAGAGATTACTCTGCAGTGTTTTTATTTTTTTTTTGTGTGGACTATTTGACATTTTTTATATTTCATAATTTATTTTATTTTGGACTAAGTTTTTATTTTTATTGGTTTTAAGGAAAAACCACTAGAATAGATATTTTTTAGTGTATAAACCACAATGATTACTGTATTTCCAGTTTGGAAAAGCTTCGAAATCCACTTCAGAGCTGTGATGAGTCGGAGGTAAGAAAATATAACCTAATAAATATTTTTTGAAAAATGATGCTATCAGAATAGTGATCTTGCAAAAGGTAAAATAACGGTAAAACTTGCATATACGGTTTTCTTCTATTTTTGGATTATTTGGCAAAATTTTTATATAGTCATATTCTAGGGTCCTCAGGGATTGCAAATATACTGGCGGAGAAGAGAAATTATGTGTTTTAATATTTTTTATTTTGATTTTAAGATTTAAAATTACCATTGATTTTCTCCATATAATGCGAAAACTCCCCTTTATGACGAAACGTCCAGCGTGCAGTGTTGCCAAATGGAGGTCTGTTTTAATACGTCCCCAAATTTTCACGTCCGAAATATAATTGGGGAAAATAAAAAGCCGCTTTAACAGGAGAGACTATCTAGAGAAAGATATTCCAGCGTATAAGCATGCGCGGTCTTTTTTAATACGTCCTCGAATTTCAGACAAATTTAAAAGTTCTAGTCGGTCATGGTTAGTTCTGGTTAGCAAAGCAGCTTTTTATTTTCCCTATTATTTTCCCCAATTATATTTCAGACGTGAAAATGCGGGGACGTATTAAAAAAGGTAACACTTGCATATACGGTTTTCTCCTATTTTTGAATTTTTTGGCAAAATTTTTATATAGTCATATTCTAGGGTCCTCAGGGATTGCAAATATACTGGCGGAGAAGAGAAATTATGCGTTTTTTATTAATTAAACAAGCTTACGGGACCTTGGAGTAAATAGGGGTGCTGGGCAGGTAAAAACGTATAGATTAATAGTATTCACTAAAACATGACACACACACACAAAAATCCATTGACAAAATGCATGAAAATCTGGAAAAACAACTTTTAAGTTAAATAAAAATATATATAGGTTAGAAATCTAATATCTAATTGATTATAAATTCTTTCTACTGTCAAATTTAAAATAAGTATCAACAGTGTTGCCGGATTTAATAATTTTGGGCACTGTTGTGTTTAAATTTTTGGATATTTCTTTTATGTTTGAACTTTAATTGGGAAAAATAAAAAAGCTAACCCAAAAACCCTTTAAAAACTAACCAATTTTTTAAACCGGAAATTTAAAAGGGCCTTTTTTAATTTTGTCTAAAAAGGGTCGGTTTCCATGGGTTTTTAATTTTTTGGGTTTTTGGTTTTAAAAAAAGGAGAGTCCTTTTTTAAAAACCTCCCCCCATTTTCACGTCTGAAATAAACTTGGGGAAAATAAAAACTGCTTTGCTAACCCGAACTAAATGACCGACTAAAACTTAGGGCTTTTGAATTTTCTGAAATGCTAACCAAAACTAACCATGACCGACTAAGGGCGTTTGATTTTGTCTAAAAGGTCGATCATGGTTAATTCTGGTTAGTTAAAGCAGGAGGTTTTTTAATACGTCCCCGCATTTTCACGTCTGAAAAAAATTAATTGGGGAAAATAAAAAGCTTTTGCTAACCAGAACTAACCATTTTTTAACCCACTGGAACTTTTGGGGGCCCCTTTTTTGAAAAATTTAAAAAAACTTTGAAAAAAGCCCCAACCAAAAAAACTAAACCAAAACTAACCATGACCGATTGAGGGCGTTTTTATTTTGTCAAAAAGGGCGATCATTGGGTTTAAATTTTGGTTAGTTAAAGCAGGAGCGGTCTTTTTTAATACGTCCCCGCATTTTCACGTCTGAAATATAATTGGGGAAAATAATAGGGAAAATAAAAAGCTGCTTTGCTAACCAGAACTAACCATGACCGACTAGAACTTTTAAATTTGTCTGAAATTCGGGGACGTATTAAAAAAGACCGCGCATGCTTATATGCTGGAATATCTTTCTCTAGATAGTCTCTCCTGTTAAAGCGGCTTTTTTTTTTCCCCAATTATATTTCAGACGTGAAAATTTGGGGACGTATTAAAACGAAACCCCCATTTGGCAACACTGCACGCTGACGTTTCTTGTCATAA